>CATKHJ010437026.1:0-12019 GCA_949750685.1 Vernicia montana | reverse complement strand
AAAATTCACTTAATTATTTTATATACGTTAATTATTCATTATATAAAATATAACATTCATTAAAATTATTAATTATTTTAAATATAACATAATAATTATTATATTAATTTATTATACATAATTATTTATTTATTTATTTTTTCTATTACTTAAAATAAGTTTAAAAAAAAAAAACCAAACTAAGCATGAAGAAAGGGAAAAAAAAAACAAATTTATACACTGTCCGCTGGTCTCACCAGCGGACAATGTATAAATTTTTAAGCTTCGCAACTGACAGATAGACATGAAGAGGGAAAAAAAAAATTATACTGTCCGCTGCTTTGACCAGCGGACATAGGCTGTCCGCTGGTCACAGCGGCGGACAGGATCCAGATTTCACCTCAGTTAATATTCACCTAAATTTAGAAATAATTTTTAAAAAACATAAAATAGGAAATATTTTTAAAAAACACCTAAATTAGTAAATATTTTTTTAAAAAATATTAAAATGGTAAATTGGCCATGATTGGAGTGGCCTCCAAATATGTGGAGTAGGGTATTCGTCTTACTTCAGGGCTTCAAATGTGTCTTGCAGCTTTGTTGTAATTGGAAGAGAAGAGGAAAAAAAAAAAAAAAAAGGTTATCATAACCCCCTAAAGAGCATTTAATTGAAGTTAAATGATCAGCCATTAAATTGGAATCTTTTTCTTTTTCCCAGCTCTTGCTTTGGTGGATTGAACAATAGGATCCTATCAAGGGCTTAAAATAACGGTATAGTGGAATCGGTATAATAGAATCGGATGAATCGGCTATCGTTACAGTGAATTTTTAAAAATGATTAGCAAACTGATCTAAATAAAAAAAAAAAAAAATAGATTGTAACTTTCAAAATATAGTACATTAAATTAATAAATACTTGAATAAGTATAGTTTAGCTTAGAGAAATTCAAATTACATAACTAATAACAATAAATCAATTTTATTTTATTAATTTATAAGGGAAAAAAACTATCTTATTCAAGATGAATAAGGTGATAAAAAAAATTCCTCCATATTCTAAGTAAATAAAGCAATATTAAAAAAATAAATAGACCATAATATTAATTAATCACCATAAAAAAGAGTGTCATGGAGGATCTTAATTGTCTTGTCTGCTATTAAACTCATTTGCATTTTGGTTATTTACTTCAGATGATAATACATCAAATAATGTTTGAGTTCCATCTAATGTATTCACTTCATAACTTTGATAAGTATTATTTGTCTCTGTCTCATATATAATAAAAGGTGGTGGATATGATTGATCTCAATTATCATTATTTAAAATCTGTGTAAGTGAATATTAATGATGATCTTGTAGAATTTCTACAAGGCCATCATTTAAATTTATGAAAATAAATATATAAAGACAAAACATAGCTAAAATGTAAAATTCAATCAATAATTTACACTCATAAATAAAAAAAATTATATAAAGAAATGAATTTTATAAACACTACAATAATGTTCTAAATACACTGAAATATAAATAATGTAAAAATAATATATTAATAATTTACACTAATAAAATAGAAAAAATATAAAATAATAGTCTTTTTAAACAATATATTTATAATTTACATTAATAAAATATAAAAAATTTAAAAATATACTGAAATATAAATAATATAAAAAATAATATATTAATAATTTATACTAATAAAATAGAAAAATATAAAATAATAGTCTTTTTAAACAATATATTTATAATTTACATTAATAAAATATAAAAAATTTTAAAATATAATAATAATAATATTTTTTTTTTTATATTGATACGTTACGCCCGTATTGCTAAATAATGATCGCATCAGCATATATCGAATGATTCAGAACTAATTCCTATGAGTACAGGTGTAACGGATAAATAACGTATCAGACTCCATAAAAATTCAAACCAAACGGACATATCGGCCGTTATTTAAAACCATCCTATCTTTTATCCAAACATGTCATAATTTACTGTAAATTTGAGATGCTGCAAGGGGCAAACTTGTATACATGTCGGTAAACTGTAGGACAGAAGTGAAGCATAAAGATCAAAGACGTGTCTACTGTGCATGTGCATATGGATACCCACTATCTTGTGCTTCCTGCATGCAATTTTCAAGAAAGAATTAGACTGCCTGTTGAAAGTAACCATACAAGCCATTGTTTGAAGCGACTTTACTATATTGTACAAGCATTTCGTATTTGCTTATCAATTTGCAGTTGTTTTTCTATGGACCAAAAGATTATACAATCTTTTTATAACATGCGGGCTTGTGGAGGATAAATCTTGATGGATTGTTTGGTGATTACTAAATGTTAATGTAAATACACAAATAGATAGTCAATAATAAACATCCATCTCACCCACCACCATGTGCAGCTCCAGCCAACTCTCACCCACCACCATGTGCAGCTCCAACTAGCTCCCTTTAATTGTGGCTTAATTAGAGTTAATATTTTCCTATAAATACTTGTAAATTCTCTTGTATAAAACACAACAAAGATATATGAAATATTCAATTCTTTCTCTGTTCTTAAAGTTCTAACACTAAAGAACTAACTCATCAACTGTTGAATCCCTGAATAGAAAGCAAAAATTTCATTTCTATCTCTCTTTTTGGCTGGTTTCTATTTGATTATGTCAACTTATCTGATTGGTCATCATTACATATAACTGATAAACCCATATGTTACTTAACACGTGCTAAACCTGACTTACATGTGGCACGATTGAATACAAAGTCTGTGTTAAGACGTACATGTGGAATATAGAATTATGGCAATGGGCAATCCACACGGTAGATACAAGAGAGTATAAGTGCAGAACAGAGGACTTAGTTGAGGTTCTAATATCATATTAAGAACTCAAATCCAATCTTAAAATCCAAGTGTTAAGGTTGAAGGACTTAACATGCTATAAGGCTCTTTATATTGTTATTTATTTTCGATGTGAGATAATTTTTCTAACACTTATAAAAGCTGAAGTTTACATGTGGAATAGTATAGGTTCTAATATTTGAATGAAATAAGAAATAATGCACAATTTCACTCCTTGGAAGTTCATTTGTTTTGTATTCTTTGTCATTAATTGATAGAGAGAAATTGTAGACATTGAAGGGTGTAAACTTTTGTAAAAAGTGGTGATGTTAAGGAGTTTATTCTTGTGATTCTTTTCCTCCTCTTAGAGCTAGTTTAGGGTTTTTTAGGATTCTTGCGTATAGAGTTGATACATAAGAGTGTCACCTCCCCCTCAATTGTTTTCTTGATGATTTCTTATAGTCCTCTTATTTACCAGGGTTGTGCTGTCACTCTTTTTTTATTTTATTTTTTAGCATTATTGGGAGAATGAGATTTGAATATAAGTCTATTGTCCAATTCTTATATACAATTATCATTAGGTTATGCCTTAGCGTGTGTGCTGCTGCCATTGTTTATCTGTAAAAGAAAGATTCATTTATCCTCTTGTGCTGGCCCTAATAATTATCATGCAACAGTGCATGTTTGTAATGTTGTCAATCATATATATCATATTCCTGAATTGTGAAATCATTGACCATATGTATCCAGTTTTTCTTGGTTATTTTAAAGATCTTCTAAAATTTTCATTTCTCATTTTCTGATTTTTCTCAAGGCAATTTTATTTAGATGTTTAAGAGACTGGATCTTTATTTATTTATTTATTATTATTATTATTATTTTATATATTTTGATCAGTGGAGAAATGTTTGACAAAATAGCAAGCTCAATTGTGGTGGGCAAAGAACTATGACGCGGTCATGTCTCTATACGATGTCCGACGGATAGTAGCAGTCCCACCACCTCCAACTCTAATTACTTCACCACGATCTAAAGATGAAGTAAGCATGCTTCCAGATTAAACTTTGTCTTGGAGCTTCCATCTGCAGTTTTTGATCAGCTTTCGTATGTGAGCAAGCCTCGATATGCATTGGCTAGTATGTTGATGTCTTTCGCAATCCTGATTTTTTGCATAATTGAACGTATTGGTCGAAAGGAAAGAGTTACTTCGGAGATGTAAAGGCAGAATTCCTTGGTTTTACCATTCAACTCCATGTAGTAAATGTTTTGGCACGTTCCCTGATATTGTGGGATTGGTTTGTGCCATATTTCAGTGTCTGTTTACTGCAATTGCATATACATTTTTGTCTCGACATGTTGATAATCCTATCAAGATATCTATTTGGCCTATCATCTTTTCCTTTGGTCTATTGTGTTCTAAATTTACATCACATCAGAGAATAGGGGATATCCAGAGAGTTAGACCTTTGAAGATAGCTTCGATAAAACTTGAACTATTATATTTTCAATGTACTTTTTGTTTTATTGTATTTATTCTTTTAATATATTGAAAATTCTTATAGGAAGAGTGTTGCCTGAGTTTGAATTTTTAACCTTCCACACTATCCCCATGTTTATTAGAAATTCAGATTTTATAAAAATTTAATTCAAATAAATTTAATTTTATCAATTTTTCATATTTGAAAGGAGATGGTTTATAGAATTCAATTCTTTTAATATAAAGAAAAAATGATTTCAAACTAAATAGAATTAATGTCATTTCAAAAAAAAATTAATTTAATTAAAATTTAATTTATTGTTAAATTACATAAATATATATCGTAATCTTCTAAAATTTTAATATTATTAATTATTATTAAATAAATATTAGTAATTAAGAAAATAAAATAAAATAAATTTATTATTTATTTACAGTATTTAGGACAATTATTACATAACAATTCAATTCAATTAATTGAATTACATTTTTTTAAATGAATTTTTACAAACAAAGCTAATATTTATTGTACCATGCAAATGGGGAAGATGGACAAAACGAGAATAATGTGAAGTACTTATTTTATTTTCAATTTTTTTTGTCATAAAAACTGAATTCCTTGATATTAAGGATTAGAATAAACGCTGAATTTCCCCCCCTAATTTATCATTGATGTCTAATTGGTCTAAAATGATTTTTTGGGTGTGTATTAGAACCAGTCAAACAAAATTTAAAATAATAATAAAGAAAAGTACATTAAATTACAATGGAATTTGATATTTATTTTAAATAAGTATTAAGATATTTTTTATGACACTTTAATATTTTGTATTTATTATCGTTAAATACTTCACTATTAATTTACTAACACCGTTTATTTTTATTGATGTGATAAGTTTTTCATAATAAATTTTTTAAAATAAAATACAGTAAATTATCATGTGATTTATTTTCATGATATTTTAATATCTTATGAGTTTCACGAAAATAATTTTTTGTTTTGAATACCAACAAAAATAAATGGGATCAATAAATTGTTATTAAAGTGTGATCAACATAAAGTACTAAATTATCATTAAAAAAAAAAAAAAAAACCCTCAATCCCATTTAAAATAAATGTTAAATCACTGTACTTTCCCATAATAATAATTTGTCCCATTTTAAATCAATTTTTTCTTTTTTTTTTTTTTTTAATCCCATTATTTTTTTCCCCTTCTGCCTTTTCTCTCGGCTACCAAACTCCAACCAACCATCGTGAGTTTGGTGGCCAAATCCTCTCACCGACTCAGATCTTGGCCTTCACTCAACCTCTATCGCCGTCGTTACTGATCGCAAGCCCAAGGTCGGTCGAAATCAGAGCAGCAGCTCTACATCGTAGTCGAGCCTTAGCCTTCGCACATTGTCGTCAGTTCCAACCTAGGCCATTGCGTGAGACAGCCACGAACCAGCGTTGGCAGATTGCGTCGCGAGCTCCTTTGCATCGTTCTCCAGCGACCTCGACTACTAGCAGTCCGATCGAGATGGTCCTTCGCTGGCGATGCTCATCACTCTAGTCATCCTTTTTACAATCGATCTAGGTGAATCTATCCCTTTCTTTGACATGTGTTTTGTTCTTAATTTTCAATTTTGATTTTGACTTTTACTTTTTGATTTGTGCAAAATCACTGAAACAATTAAAGAAGAAGAAGATAGATCGAAAGAATTAATGAGATCTAACAGTAGAATTATGCGTGATGTTGGTGAAGAGAGGTTAAGGAGGCGGATTGATAGGAGGCTGAAGGACAATCTTTTATTTTTTGCTTTGTAATTTTTTTAATTTTTTATTTGTTTATTTAGGCTCCGATTATTTAGTATTTTTGGAAAATATTAAAAAAATATTTTTTCAAAAATTAATTTTTATTATTTGATTACAATATTAAAAATTATTTAAAAAATATTGAAAATTTTAATTTATAAGACTGAAAATATATTTAAACTTATAATAATTTTGTAATTTTAAAATTTTATTGGTAAGTATGAGAAAAAATATATAAAAATAATAATTTGGTGATCGCCGGTGATCGGTGGTAATTGATGGTGGCTAGCGATGATGGACGGTAGCTGACGTTAGTCATCAATAGTTGCCGATAGTGAATATCGATAATTAATGAATTAATGAATTTATATTTACATATTTTTCTTTCATTATAATGAGTTTGTTAAAATTAAAAAATGATTTCTTTTCGTTTTAAAAAGAGTAAGTTATTTTTGTTAAAAAAAATTTAGTTTTTCTTGATTAAATTTTTTTTTTTTACTAATTTTTCAAAACGATTCAAACTTTAAAAAATATGAAAAATATTTTATGCGAAACAATCTAAAACAGTGTGTAATACTGCAAGGTTGGGCCTTATGATGTTTTAGGATCAGATTCGAGATCTGTTTGGAACATTGGGCTATAAATTTTCGGAAGGCCCAATCTATTAAGAAACAAGAAAGGGGGACAAAACAAAAGTCGTCGTCTTATTTGTTAAAGGAGTCTTTGTTAAAAGGAGTCATCCACTCAAAGCAAAAGAAAACTTTTTTTCTTTTTCACTCCTCATTTCCCAAAGCAGACTGAGGCTTTAGAAAAATTGAACAATTTTGATGTCGAATTTTTCCAGTATCTATAAAATTATCTGTTCTCCATTAAGAGGAAAATTCCTTAATTAGTTAATTACATTACATGCAATGAAGAAGTTACCAAGATGGAGGCAAGCTGCTTTGGTTTTGAACAGTAGCAGGCGGTTTCTTTACCCTCTTGATAAAAAAAGGCAATCTCTTAATCAGGTTTCTCTCAAATTTTTTTTTATTGATTATCGTTTGATTGTTGATAGAATTTTGGAAAAGTAAATAATTAGTAGGTTAATCCTTATTTAGGGATTAATCATGTTTCAAAATACAGTTTATTCTATTCTCATAATCTATGTGAATATTATTCTAGTATTTTTTTTTTCTTTTAGAAATTTTAAATATAGTTATCAAGTTAGGATTTGTATTTTTAAAAATTAATTATAATAATTGATGAGTTTGAATGGTCAATTTTATCCTTAATCTAATGGTGAATTTTCTTTTTTTCTGCCACCTGAATCCTCTGTATTTGCTACTCCAACAAAAATTAATCTCAATCTCAATGTAATAAAACATTTACAAATAAAAAAATTGAAAAATAAAAATCATAAATAAAAAGTAAAATAAAATTTATACAATAATAAAAGATTAAAAAGAAAGGTGAATTTGAAGAAATAAACACAAAATCTTGATTTGAAATTCTCACTCATAAAACTTAATCCATTTTGACTGTTTCTAAGGTGCAAAGTAGGAATTCAATAACAATAACGAGCGTATGAGATTAATTGAGGGAGGACAAAGCCAGCGTTTTCAATTAAGGGGGGAAAAATTATTCTCAGACAAATATAAATTCACACAAACACCCATCAAATACTATGTTTTATTTTTTAATAGAAAATAAACAAAAAATATAATCTCATTTCATTAAAATCACGATAATTTTAAAAAATTATATTAATTCATATATTCACGTTAACACATATATATACTCGATTAATGTGAGATCTGAAAATTAAAATAATTAAAGACATATATCTTTAAACACTCAATTTTTTTAATGAAAAATACAATCAAGAAAATAATTGAATTAGTTATTTTACTCACACAATAATATTAAGTTAATTAAAATTATGTTATTTATTTATTTTTATCTATTTAATATCTTAATTTTTATACATGAAAAAATATTTTTTATTTCTCAATTTATCTTTTAAATTTTCACAGAAAATAAAAATAAAGGGGATCAAAATAAAATTTTAAACTTATAATTTTCTTTGTTTAAAAACTAAGTTAATGAATTTGATTAGCATATGTAAGTTGACAAAAGTAGATATTTGTGCAGTGGAAAGACATGAATTGAGAAAAAAATTATCTTAAAATTTAGTGAAATCACTACTTTTATATATAGATTAGTGAGGTTTTTGAAACGCTCACATGATTACAAAAATTTTGTGGCTTATGTATATATTCAATTGACAAAATTAAAAGTTTCTTATCAAATTGCGAAAAATACAAAGTTTAGTTTGTAGTTAAGCCTAATAATGATAATATAGAGAATTTTGGCAATTATTATGTTATTATGTGGGGGAGGGCTAAAAGCCACCAAGAAATAAAGATTAGAACAAGAGCCTTAAGCTCTAACAGACCTAGGCCAGGAAACACCCACTATATCACTCAGAAGCACTTGGGAAACAAAGCTTGGACACTCAACCAGCTCAGGGTAACCTCTTGGAAACACCAAAGCCTTATTACCCAACAAGTCTGCAACTCCATTACCTTCCCTGTATACATGCAACAAGTCTACATTATGTTAAATCTATATATCCTTTCTTATTCATTCTTTGATTTAATAAGGCATTTTAATATTATCAGTCAGACAATAGAAATTTGGTGTCTGCAGCATGTATTTTTCACTTTTCAGCAATAAGTTATAGAATAATAATGGTAATTACTTATTAATTAGATTCTAATAACTGTCATATTTAGAGTCTGCATCATACGAATTTTTTATCTACTGAATATTTCTATCGTATGATGTATTAATTATATGAAATCATAATAAAGAAATAGGTCAAACCAATAATTTTGGTCTCATGTGTGTGATATTAATTTTTTGGGTTGATATAGTCCTATGACAATAACATATATATAGATCATAATTGCATAAGCAAACATTGGTAAAATTAATGAATTTATTTCCTCCATTTTATTGATTTGAAATTGGGATTAATATTTAGTAAGTAATTTTTAAATGTAATAATAAAATTCAAATATAGAGAATATTTCCTAAATTAATTAAAAAACCTCTAATATATAAAAAGTTTTACAATCTTCTCTGGTAAAAAGTAGATAATTCATATTAACATTAGACTATTTGCATTAGTAAAATATTAATATTAGAAGATTTGTTAAGTAGATTTTTTTATGATATATTCTCTGAATTTGAAATCCATCCACAAAATAGGATGTAAGTACTTGTTTTTTCAGAATAAATACACTTGTTAATTGAATTAACCATTTGAATTTAAATTCTCGTGCATTAGAATTTTATGGTATATTTTTGAATTTTATAGGACTCGTTAGGTGGACTGAATATCTTCTTAACAATAAGATATATAATAAGTAATTAACGATAATAATTAATGAACTTATTGGCTTTTTAAACTCAATGCATGATAAGTTGTACCACAAAAAGGGAAAAAAAAAAAAAAGTCAATGATATGTGGGTAAGAATGAGGACATGAGGCTTAGATAAAATTACTTTAAGGGAAAATATTAGGATTTTGAATCTCACCGATAAAATTAATATTGAAAAAAAACATATCTACTGTAATTATTTAAATGGTGGCTTCACTTACATCATAAGGAAGTAAATCCCATAAATGGTGGTGTTCTTCGCAACAACGAAAGTGTGATTTTATTTTATGCATGTTCTCCGCTTCTGTGGGTATATGTGATTCAAATTATGCATAACTTGTTGCAATAAAAAAGGCACTTCAATTATTAGCTCAAAGACCATTGTTACATTTTGAAAAATTAATTATTGAATCAGATTCTGGTGTCGTAGTTTCTTGGATCAGGAATGGTGAAGATAGCAGGCCCTGGAAGTGGAGGTTTGATTTTCATGAAATTGATATGCTGATTGAACAACTTCAAAAGGTGTCAATCATGCATGAGCTTAGGGAAAAGAATTTCCTTGCTGACTCTCTATCAAAGCAAGGTGTCAGACGCACTACGGAATTCATTGCTTGGATGTAAGGGTTTATATACACAAGCATTACATCTGGTATTTTGGTTTCAGTCTTGGTTATTGTTGTCATATCATATATCTTTCTTGTTTTACCACTGAGATGCTTTAGTTGCCATTGATTTCTTTCTTGTTTGATTCAGTTGTGATGGTTTTATTGCTTTGGCTACACTAGTTGTTAGCTGTCAGCTATGGAATTGGCACTTAGTGCATGTGGGCTAGTCTTAGTAGATCTACTCTCCACGTGTGATCTTACATGAATAGTATAAATCATTCTATCAAATAAGGTGTGTGCTACCATTACTTGAGAAAATCTCAAGTAAGGTTTACTTGAGTTTGAAATAGCCAATTTTTAACTAGAAATAGCTAATTTCTAACTGGATATCCATTAAACCAATAACCATTAACTTTGTCACCGTATAGTTTCTATTTCTCTTCATCATTGCTCCAGACCAAAAATTAAAGCAAGAAAGGAAAGAGTGGAAGAAGAGATTGAGATACTCATGAATTTTCAATTAAATTTTGATTGTTTCTTTCAGTAAAATTAATAGATCTCCTTATGTATTTCCATAAACCTTTCCTTTCCTCCATTATTATTGAACCCATCAAAATTGAAAACCCTAAAAGCTTCCAATCAATGTAAAGATGAAGAGATTCTTCCCTAACACTAACTCCTACAAAAAAAAACCTTTATATCTCATATAATTCCAGAGAAAAGCAAAGTGAGAGAAAACCGAAAACTTGAAGGCGAGGGTCTTGGGATTCAATTTTGCAAAATCAACCAGATTTGGCGCCTCAACCACCGCTCAAGTTGATAAAACTTGGAAAAGCCTAGCCATCGTCAACTACCTCCAATTGCAAGCCCTTAGGCGTTTGGGTGGTAATAGCATCGAAGAATTCTGTGAAAAATATCAATATATGGGTTTCAATTGGTATGGCATCTAATTCATATAATATTGGAAATTTTAATTATTTAGTATGTTTGATTGGTTGTTTTGTATAAATTTTACTTTTTAGTATGTTAAAGTGGTTGTTTTGTATAAATTTTAGTTTTTAGTTAAGGAATTTACTTTTTATGCAATGCTTCTTAGGTCATTCCTTTCTATAATTTTCATTGATTAGCACCAATGAGTTTTCTTTTCTTTTCATTTATCCATATTTAGGATTGTTATTTGAATTTTTTTTTTCGCTAGTAGTTCGTTTTAGTCAAGAATTAAAAATTGCATGTCAGGTAGTATTGACAAAAATGGGATGGTCCTTAAGTAAAATTGGTTATATATATAGTTTGCTGACCTTAATTAGGTGTGCTTCCCCAACTTTTTTTCTGGAAAATAAGTTTAAGAATTGCAAGGATAAAGGAATATTAGTTTATATATCTTGGTTAATTTCAATGACTAATAATATAATATAAATTAAAGATATTTTCTTGTGCTGTGACTAATTGAAGTTGATTATTATAGGGTGATTTAGCAATAACTTTATCCAAAACTTGAATTCATATAAAGGAGATGGATTTACAAGGCAGTGGGTTGGTTGGATTTGACATACATCAGCTGTGATGCGATTCTTAGGTTTTTTTCCTGAATTTTTTCCTTTAATTTCTCTAGTTGGTGATTCTTGTTTCTTTGGTTTTTTGTATTGTATTGGTTTGTTTTAATTATTCAGCTTTAACTGGAACCCAAGATAGTTTCTCTGTTTTAGTCAAGAATTATAAAAATTCAATCTCTACCCACAAATCCAATCCCCTTCAATTCCTTAATCAAACCTCCATTACACCTAACAAAACTCATTTTGTTAAGGAATATAAATCTGTTGCAGATTCTTGTTTTGGAAAATACATTTATGTTCATAATCTTCCTAGTAGATTCAACCAAGAATTGCTT
>CATKHJ010436998.1:0-18020 GCA_949750685.1 Vernicia montana | reverse complement strand
CTTTGGTAATCGAGGCTAGTGTGCTTTTCCATTGGACAATAACTTGGAGTCATAAAATGGGTTTTTTTCCTTAAACTTTTTCCAATTAAAAATAAATTAAGGTGGCGACTCCCAAAGTCAAATTTTCAGAAATCAAACAATTTGAACCCAAGGGTTCCATTCGTGAGACTAGACCCGAATGAGCATTTCGATCCCCCTCTAGCGGATCGGACCGGTGCTCGGGCGAGGCCTCACAGCATGCACATCAGTTAGGTATCAATTAGGTTCGCGTGATTAATAAAGAAATCAATGTATGATCAAGGTGCAATGACGAATTCACATTTGGAGGTACAGTAGAAATTATAATCAATTTACTGTAAATAAATTCACATATCTCATGTAATGTAGTACTGTGGCCCACAGATTTCATGTTACATATTAAGGCACAAAATTAGCTAGGCCTTGTGGCTAGAGCGTTCAAATACCTCCTAGTAAGGTCCAAATTCACTGTGCACAGAGTCCAGTAATCCCCTCACCAGAAAATGAGAATTTTTGTTGTGGCAACATAATTCATCTATATCAATTTGGTACGTTAACATTGTACAATTGGCAAAATTAGGGATTCAATTTAGCAATGTTCAACAATTATCTAGTACCATTGTTTATATCAATGTGATTAGGGTTGGATTTCAATGAATGGTAGATGTGGTTTATCATGGATAATCAAATAACAATTAAAATTAAGGATACAATGGAAACGATGTACAAGCAATATGCATAACAACTTAGTATGTACTCACCTTTCCAATTACTTTCTTTAATTACTTTATATCATTCAATATTAGGATTCTCTTCTCTTTTGAAATTTTTCACTCCAATATGGTCCTCTAAGCCTTCTACACATAATATGCACATGTATTAGGTTTAAATTCCTATAAACAAATCCATTACAACATAAAAAATTAAATAATTGGTTTATTGATTCTAATCTAGTCAGCCCCCTTATTACTACCATAACTTGAGCTATATCATCCCAATTGTCTTTATTCTAATGATATTGAAATATTAACACATTTATCTCCAACATATCCAAAATTCAACCCATTTTAACTTCTGTAGCTCTTAGGGTGACTTTTCAAACTTTGCCTTGATTCTATTGCCTAGGTTCCCTGAGCTCTCCATACTATTTCTAGCATATCCCAATCTAAAAAACTTCAATTGATGTAATTCTTCTTTAGGGTGAACCTATACTCATATGGGAACAATTTATTAGTTTTGATCTTGAGCTAATTCTGTACCCAAGGCCCTCAAATTTAAGGTTGAATGTCAAGAATTCTGTCAGTCGGAGCACCCTGCAACAGCCACTTAGTCTCCCTATATCTCCTAACCTACTTGGACTATTGCTCTAAAGTTTTTAAATATGTTAGATGGAATATGAGGATTCAGTTATTACATTTTAGTCATCTCCAAATTCTCATCCTAAGGTACTAAAACCTAGCCTTCAATTTCCTGAAATCTCTGCAGGAAGATAGTCCCCTTTTTCCTCCAATATCTCTAAAAGTATCAAGAATTGGCTTGAACTTCCTTCTAGATAAATAAACTAAATACATAAGGCTAACAATTTTATGTTTTGACTTTCCCCAAATTAGTGCTCCAAAAATTTCAATAACCCTTCTCAAGTTCCAAAACTTTCAAACTTTTAAATATGTCTACCTTTATTCTTTGCTTTCTCCACTTTGTTCTTCTACTCCTTACTCCTTTCCATCAAAACCCATCTCAAATAGATCTTTTTATTGATCAAACTACCTTTCTCCAACTTCAAAACCTCATTTTTCCACCCCCAATTCAACCAACAAAATCAACACAATTATCACATATACATAAATAGAGAAAATCAAAGAACTCTTACCTTAGGGTCTTCTTCTTTTCTCTCCACTCTCTCGTGATTTCTCTTCCCTTCTCTTTTCCTTAACTAAATTATTTTGAGAAATGAGAAGATATGTGTTTATCTTCTCATTTTTTGGCTATTTATGTTTTAATTTCTTTTTTTTTTTAATTTTCTTATGATAAATGGTGGTAAAATCTCCACCATTGCATGCCTCTTAAATGTCCAGCTATGTGCTGTAATTTTCTATTTTTTTTTATTTTTTTATTTATTTTTATAGTTTAGGTAATGAGTTGTCAATGATGATGTCATCATTTCTTAATTTTTACAAAATTGTCCTTTTTAATCCTTAATTACTCTATTATTATCTAATAATATTTTTAATCACTAATTTAGGTTTTTAATATCATTTTTAATCTTTTTCCCATCAATTTTCCCTAGGCTAGAATTTTCTAAAATTTCGAAAATCAAAATTCGTCGGTTACGCATGTAGCATACCGATTTTACTTAGATATTTTTTATACTTAACTCCATCTTTATTTTTGAGTTTCATCATTTCTAATATCCTCATATTTGCCTAAATTATTCAAATAAAATATAAAAATCTATTCCGGGGTCGGAATTTGCCAATTCACTCTAAAGGTCTCGATTTCCAAACTCGTATCCTTTTTAAGACTTTGGTTCCTAAGTTTCTATTTTCTACCTCATTTTATTCTAAACTATGTTATTACTGTCTATTAATATTTTTAATACCATTTTTAGGGTTCCAATATCCTATTTAATAATATTTTCATGAATTTTTCTTGAATCAATATCGATGAAAAATTATGGAGTCGGAGTCCGTCGGTTTCATGCTTAGCATATTGATTTCCAAACTCCTGCTTAATTTAAGGTTTTGAACCTTTTCCTTCTATTTCCTACTTCAATTACTCCATTTAACTTAGTTTCAAATTATCTCCAAGTCTCTGGCGACCTAGGGATGCCTGGGATGTTACAATACATAATTCATGAAATCAATTTTTAAAGTCACAATTTTGCTAAATGCCAAACTAATTAAAATGAACCAAAAATCTAGTCCCCGAATTCTCTTTGGTTTTGAGGCTAGTAATCTTTTTCCTTTGGGATATTAAATGGAGTCAATTTGGTTTTTTTCCTTAATCTTTTCCCAATTAAAATAAAATTAAGGTGGCGACTCTAAATCAATTTTCAAAATCAAACAATCAAAGCCCGAGGGCTTCATCGTGAGTTCAAACCCAAATGAGTATTTCAATTCCCTTTAACGGATCGGACCGGTGCTCGGGCGAGGCCTCACACCTATATGTTCAGTCCAAACTTCCTATTTTGTGATTTTTCTACCTGATTTCTTTCCTAATCCAACCGAGACCTTTTTAGAAAGATATAATTCGGTAAAATATTACTTCCAAATAAAAAATAAGATGTTTTCCTAATTTATTAGGATTTATTCCTAAATAGCAAGAGAATTTGTCTTATAAATAGGGGGCTGAGTTCTTCTTTTGGGATCATATGCAAACATTCAAAAACTATTGGGAAAAATATCCATCAAGGGTCTAATATCTAGCATAAAGAATCTAAAAAGAGGGATTAGAGAGATTAAAATAAATTTTAAAAGAGAGAAAAAGGAGGAAACTTATTTTTTATACAAAAACTCTAAGAACTTATGAACCAAGCTTGTAAACAATCCTTGCAATAAGAAAAGGTAAAAGATCACCACTGAGGGCTAAAGTTCTAAACCAAGGATTCCCAATGCTTTCATATCCTTTATGATCCAAGATGCCAAGGGATAGGTTGTGAAGAAAAGACTTTTTGATTTATAGTTCTTAACTCTTTTCCATGTTCTTTTTCATTTCATTGCTGTTTTCTTATAGTTGGTTATTCATTCTGTATTCTTAAAGATCGTTTACTTGGTTATCGATATTCAAACTAGTTTTTGACTCATCGAAACCAAGCATTTTCATTTTAATCTTTGAATTTTCTTTTCTTTTGATGTTTTCTAACAATTTTCTTTAAGTTTTGTGAGTTCTAAATGTAATCCGAAACATCCATAAGAAGTAATTGAGGATCAAAATCAGGAGGAAACATATAAAAGAAGGCGAACAAAACATGCCCAGTAAAGCAAGGGCGTTGCGCCTGGGGTGCATGGCTCCCCAAGCAGGCTCCTGAGTTCTTTTTCTTCTATTTTTAATTCTTTCTTTAGCATTTTGTTTTTAATTAATTCTAATATGTTTGTAAACATAATGTGATGGTTAATTCCCCTTCCCTATAGTAATTAGGATTAGAATCTTAAGTTTTTTTTAATTAATTAAATTAAACAACTTGGTAAGTTTACTTTTCTGTTAATTATGTATGAAAATTGATAATTAGGACAACTGGTGCTTAAATTAATTTTGTTTATTATCATTTGATTATTTAATTGCTTATCATGTTGTATATTGCATTTGTCATGACCCAACTTAGGAGTCGCGACTGTCCTAGGTTATGGGTAACCGTCGTGGCACCGAACACCCGCAAAACACACTCACTACTACAATCTAATGAAAATCTGGCACAGTGCCGGCTACATATAATTCATACCCCAAGATACGCAACCTGCATATAAAATTAACACTTTAAATAACAATTCTTTATATCCTCAACTTCAGATACAATATCACATTCTCATGCCAATACAAATCCTCCCAGTGTTATCTCAAATAAAACATTAATCAATATTTCTTATCAATATTGGACAGACACCTTGGTCTCAATATATATCAATTTTAAATTCATTATGTGTCAATCATTTACTCATAATATATTAATCATACACTCATATTGCAACAAATACCATATACAATTATTATATTTATTAGTCAATATAGTTCATTTTCAAATATTACAACTTCTAATGACCATGGAGCTCTAGAGTGGACTTTAATTTACATAAACCTTAAGATTTAAAAAGATTAACATATATCTTAGTAACTTAGAAATTCTTAAGTAGAGGAGGATACTTGAGGTTTACCTTACACATGTCTTCTAATTACCTGTAAAAAATATTAACAACAGCGGAGTGAGAAAATTTTCAGTGAGCAAATAATCCATTAATATGATATGCAGGTAGGAAAATGAATAATGATAAGTGTCAATATCAAATATTTTCATTTTGAAGAGGCATTTATGAATCTCATATAATCTTTAGCACAAATCAAATAAATTAGAAGCAGAGTGCTTCTCACATATAAAATTTTGAGTAGCGGCTTACGCCATGCTTACTCACACATATTACATATAGAGCGTAAGGCTGATTAGGTCTTACGATTAGGACCACTCCTCCTAGCTGAGGTTCGGATGCATACACCCCATCCGTGAATTTTACCATGTGCATAGGGTCTGATGTATTACCCACATCAGTCGGGGATTTTTGCTTGCATTTGGAATCTCATATATCACATATGGCATTATTTAAGTAACAATAGACATATGGGCCCATTTCAATATTATATAAATTCAGGAATACGATTCATTTTAGATCAACAATGAAGTGAACAATGTTAATGATAAACCCTAACAGCAAATTATAACAATGAATTTAAGATTTAATCAATCGAATAGCATATATAATTTTCAAGGATCAATGGGAGTCAACAATTATCAATAAATTTGGAATTTCTCATATCCAAAGGGGTTTCATAATAATTAAGAATGGAATGGAATGCACATACTATACCAGTAAATTATTTACTCACCTCATCGCCTAAGCTCTTAATTTCAACACAGACAGAACGAACTATCCTCTATTTCACCATTTCCTTCCTTATCTTGATTTCTCTTCGACACTACATCAATCATTACATTCAATCACATATATAGCACATTGGTACTCAATATTCAACTAAACTAGTTTGCATGCTAACTTTAAATTTCTAACTTTAATTTCCTAATCTAAAACTTAACTTTACATATTCTTATTATCAATCAATTTATACAAGTTTAATCAACTTATTTACATAATTAATAAAAATTTTAAGTAACATATACACATTTATATAACTTGGCCAAATGGTCTAGACTAGCATTTCATAACATTTTACTTTCATATCTTTATTTCTAAATCTACCGAAAATTCGGCAATATTTCTTCTAAAATCTAGACTAATCCTCTTGTTAAATTAACAACCTTCAACTTAACAACAAAAACACAATGGTCTAACCCGAACCTTCAATACATTAATCTTATCCTCTGATATATTAATCAATATATACAATATTTACTCTTATTTCGATATTGATATAAAACAATATAAATTTCATATAACTTTAACAATTTTATTAGGTATACAAATTCATTTTTAATATTCGATTAAAACAATAATAAATTCGTATAAACTCATTCTCACTAACTTCTTAAAAATTCATAATAATTTATAAATTGACCAATTTAATTCCAATAATATCTAACTAATTTGTTTTCAATTCTTCACAATTAAACGGTCAAAAAAAAAATCAACATTAATTTATAAAGTGGAGGTTTTGGAATTACCAATGTAAATTTTGATCGAATTAGCATTTGAAACACGTCGGGAGGACCGAAACGAGCTTGTTGGAACTGAGCCCACACACCGCTGCTGACGGTGGTTCTAGAGGTAGGACTTCATATCATTTTTCTCTTCTCAACACTAGGAGCTCAAATATATCCTACAATTGCTGCCACTTGTCGCCCTTTTGCCGGAAAACGCCTCTAAAGTTTTGGTGGTTCAATTTTCGATCTACATTTTCAGCGAGTCTCAAGGAGCAAGACAGGCATCAATGGAAATATCTCTTCATGAGGAGTTGATCGGTACCAAAATCGCTGGTATCTAAGTTCAAAAACGGTTGAAATCGCCGTTTGAAGTTCACGACATCGGCGACATTTTGGACAGCACGTACGTCTTTGCTGACTACCGTCTCTTGTCTCCGTTGATCCCTTCATGGTCGCCAGAGGCTAGGCTATGGTCTGGTGGTGGCGGTGTAGCCCACTGTTGGCTGAAAATCCGCCGACTGCCCCTTCTTTCTCATCTCTCTCTCTCGATCCTTTTTTTCTCCTCTCTCCATTTTTTGTTGCTGCTCGATTTTTAATTCTGTTGCTTTTTTTTTTCTTTTTTTTAAATCATATTATATATATATATTATTCAAATAATTGATTCAACAAGAATAACCACTTAGCCTAGTGGTTAACAACTTGCTAACATATCCTTTTGGTCACAGGTTCAAGTCATGACATTTATACCTTTTTGCATATTTTCATTTTTATACTATTCTTGTTATACAGATACATTTTATTTTTTTAAAAAAAAAATTGGAATCATAAAATATATTTTTACTAAATTTTAATTAATTAATTAATTTTTTAATTTTTATAATATTCAATTCTTTAGTAAATGAATTATAAGAAATCGATACTTAAATAAATATTTTCAGAAATAAATATTTTCTTTAGTTTAAATATATCATTTAAATATCAATATAATAATATAAATAAATATATTTTCTTATGAAGAAGAAAATTTGAAAATTATTAAAAAGTCGGGTTATTACAACATTATTTAATAATTATTGCTTGAATTGCACTTTGTAAAAAATTGTCATGTTAATAACTCTCATTAAACCCAACTAGATCCTAAATAAAATTAAACTAGTATGTGGAAGCCAACCTCATACCTAAGCGAGCTTGGGTACCTAACACCTTCCCAAGCCCGTATCTAACTTCCTTACCTAGATTTCTGGATTAAGGTGGTTAGGTAAGAAGCAAGCAATCCTAGTCCCCTGTCTTTTCCTAGTTTTTAAAAACTAGGTGGTGACTCCATTTTTTTGTTTTGGGCTCCAACCTAATTCGTCTTCCCCCAACTCCAAGTTGGAAAGCAGTGCAAAGTCCATCTACTCGGGGCCAAAAAATTGGTCGCGACAGTGGTCTTACCATGCATTCATGCATTTCAAAACTCACCTCACTTGCTAAACCTTCTCTAATAAAGTCAAATTATCATCGTATAAACTCTGATCATCATCAAGTTCGGCATCAAGCATCCTTAGGCTCACCAGCTCACCCATCTATACCAGCACTAGACTGAACTTACCTAAAGAAAGCTAGAAGAATGATCTACCAATTATATCTTGGGTTAAATTGTGTTGCCCAATATGCACCAAGAAGGAGGGTTAAATTGGTGGGTAATTAAAAAAT
Organism: Vernicia montana; assembly: GCA_949750685.1. Classification (NCBI taxonomy): domain Eukaryota; kingdom Viridiplantae; phylum Streptophyta; class Magnoliopsida; order Malpighiales; family Euphorbiaceae; genus Vernicia; species Vernicia montana. The sequence continues at coordinate 9,943 of CATKHJ010436998.1, read as the reverse complement.
TAATTGAACAAGGAAGAAGGAATAGAATGAAAACAAGGATTTATAGTGGTTCGGATTATAACCAATCCTATATCCACTCACTAATCACCAATTGGGTATTTCACTATCAATGGAGTTTTAACAAGTTTACTCCCAACTTATTGTTTAAGCTCACACCAAACTTTACAAGTGTTTTCAATAGGCTCATACTAAAACCTCACAAGTGTTTTCACTAAGGTTAACACTCAAACCCAATAAGAGTTTTCACTTTGGTTCACTCCCCAACCTAAATAGTGTTTAATGGCTAACAATAAACCCTTTGAGTAATGAATACTCTTACAACAAACACAGAAGGTGTTGAATGAAGAATTAAAAGCTTAAGAAATAAATTTGCAAAAGTTTGGTTGTTAAAGAAGTAGTTGGATATTAGTGAAGTCCTTTGCGGTCGCTATATTAATATGTGTCCAACAGCTAGTGACACGTGGCTAATTTTTGTTCGCTGATTATGTTACCATTGCAGCTCTTCTCAGCTTTATGAATGTCACAGTTGCAACAAGGAAGTCCCGGGCGCGATCAAGCTTTTGCGCTCGGAGTTGCAGTCGTGACACTGACTGCGAACCTCTGTGGATGAAATTTGCATTTTAGACTTGAACAATATCGCGGTCGCAACATGCTGTGTTATAGTCGTGACAAGGCCATAGCGGGTACTATCTTCCAGTTGCGGGCACGAATCAGGAGTCCAGTAGAACACTTAGAGAATTTTCTAAGATCTTGATTCCCAAACTTTTATAAGGCATTTTATCTGTCAAAATACACTTAGATGAAACATTAGAACTATTCAATTTGATTGTCAAGATCAAAATAGAGATTAACTGTGAACCTTTAATTTTGCACCCTTCAATATGCATTTGAACCCAAGAGGCACCTAGGCTCGGTAAACAGACCTCCGGAAGTCGAAATCGCTAAAATCCCAAAAATTGGAAATTTGATCCTTGAGACCCGGGATCCATCCCTTAAGCCTCTAAATCATCCTCATATAATCCAGGATTGGATAACGAGCACAACGCAATTGGAATCGTTGAAAAAGGATGAGAAACAAGCGAAAAATGGATGAAAAATGCAAAATCGGGGGCTGAGTCGCAGGGCATGCCTGCGGATCCTTTGGAAACCTCTGTGGATCCGCAAATTCGCCAAGCTGATTTGCAGATCCGCTAATATTATCCGCGAATCCGCCAAGATTATATGCAGATCCGCACCCTTTTTTCGATTTTTTCTGAGTTTTTTCCTCTTTTTCCCTTCATCCCATATCGAAACTTCATGAAACCTCCCCCCAGCCTTCACCCTATATATAGGGGCCCTCCTACTCATTATTCTTTACTTCCTGACCTTGTGGCTTGCTTGATTAGCCTTTGCATCAAACGAGCTATCCCCCTAAGCTTGGTCCGAAAGGAACAAGCATTCTAGTTTTAAAGTTTCTTTTTCTTGATTTGTTATTGCTCCTTGCTTTGCAAAGCGAGATTGGGTTGCGACTTCCCGAGCCAACCCACCGAGTCAAAAGTTCCCCGCCGTCCTAAGCAAGCTGTCCGAGGCAAGTCCGTTGTGGACCGAGATAAGTCTCCGCCATCCCAAAGTCGCTCAAGTGCAATGTAAGCTTCTTTTTCTTTCTCTTTTTATTTATTTATTTTATTTTTTCCCTCCTTAGGATTCGCTTTTAGTTAGTTAATTAAATTGTTTTATTTAAGTTGTTAGTTAATTAAAATCTGAAATAATTAATTCAACTTAGTTAATCAATTAGGTTAATTAATTAATTAATCAACCCACCTTTTTTATCAATCAATCTGAGATATGATAAAAGGCTCAAACTAAACAAACCCCCTTCGTAAGAAGGGAAAACTACGTGGATTTTGATTCTCATTCAAAGGGATACGTAGGCATGCTTGTCTAAAGCATCAAATCCAATTAAAATAAACTTTCTTCCTCTCTCACTTTCTTCACATAGTTTAGGTTTTATGTTTTGTTTTGTTTTTCTGTTTTGTTACTTTTATTATGGATTTAATTTAGGGAATGTGTGACTCTCCTAGAACCCATAAAAGCTAGAGGAAGTATCCCCTAATTTGATTTATATTGTAAATTTATTTATTTCTTCTATTACTTCTATTATTTCTTTTATTACTTTACTTTAATAATAGTTCATGCATATTTAATTGTTCATACATTTATAAACTGTTCATGAAATCAATTTTAAGTTATTTTGTATTGAACTTGCCAAACTAATAAAAATGAACCGAAAACCTAATCCCCGAATCCTCTTTGGTTTCGAGGCTAGTAATATTTTTCTTTTGGGATATAATTAGAGTCAAAATGGGTTTTTACCTTATATTTTTCCAAATAAAAATAAATTAAGGTGACGACTCCTAATGCACTTTTCAAAATCATCTAATCTGAACCCAAGGGTTCCATCTTGAGTACAAACCCGAATGAGCATTTCAATCCCCTCTAATGGATCGGACCGGTGTTCGGGCGAGGCCTCACATTAACTAAATTGAAAACCCAATTTAGGTCAACAATCTCCCCCTTTTTTATGTTGACAATTAAATTGAATTATAAAATAAAGTACACAAAATATAAGGCTCCCTTGAATAATGATCCTTATAACTTTTTAAGGAAAATTTTATTTTCTCCCTCTTAATCAAGTTAGTTTTCAAATTCATTTCACTTCTCCCCCTTTGGCAAGATCAAAAAGAGATAAAGAAGAAAAAATAAATAGAAATTTGAACAATGATTAAAAGGAAACATAAATTGAACTTAATTATGAATAATAATCATCACAAAGCCAATTAAGGTAAAGAAGCATGGGAAAGAACAAATAAGAGATGCATCAAACTAATCAATTTTTAAAGAAACTTCATTCAATTTGATAAAAAGAATACAAGATGCTTAAAAAAATAAAATGAAAACAAAATAAAAATAAATAGAAAATAAAAATAAATTTTATGGCCCAAGTTCTAAGATTCCTCTTCTTCTTTTTCACTAAATTCCCATTCCTTCAAGTCGCAAGGAGGGATTCCCATTTTATTTTGAATGTCCACTATATCTCCATACACATGGTCTAAAAGATTTAGCCTTTTCATAATCTAGCTAAACATTTTTTCGACCTTGGAGGATGATGGAACTCTATATGAGGTTTAGGTCCCTTGTTCCTTTGATATCCTTTCCTCCACTTGGGAAGGACCTCCACTTGGAATTTCAAACCTTGATCTTTTCCTAGATTTTTCTTATACACACACTTCTCCAAAGATGTATTCATATGCACCATTTCTTTCCCTAATACACTTGGAGTGTATTATATACTCAATATTTAGCATATTTGAAGAGGGTGAAAGATAAGTTTGGAGGATAGATTTGTTGGGTAAGGTGAGAGCACCAACATGGTTTGCAATTCTAGTGATATGAGAAGAGAGAAGAATTATAACCTTAGGTGTTTTGGCCAAATGAATGAATTGGTTTATAAAAAAACGGGCGATTTGGATGAATTTTGCTTTGATTAAGACAAAGAGGAAAAAGATATTGTTTTGAGTTACCTTCTCATTACCATCTCCTCTTGCATTGAATGAGAAGGTGATAATTCAATGGAGAACCCAAAAGTTTTAGGTTCTAAAATGTTTGGCTAGAGAGGATTTGGGATCATACCTAGTTTCAATGGAGAGCTTCCTCCAAAAGTCATTGAAATTCACGTCAAGCTCATTTAGATGCCCCTACCTTTTGACGACCAAATATGTCCGCTACTTCTTCTAGCCTTAGCCCATACATTTTTCCAAAAAATTGAAAGCGAATTCCATAATGGCCATAAGGAGAGGAAAGTTTCTTTTCTAAAACAAGGGTGGCATGAAACTCATTGGTGAGTTCGTCATGACCATCTTCTGTAGGAAAGATGAATGTCCTCTATTGAAGACTATCCAAGTAGTGGACAAAATCTCCCTCAATACCTAAAGTCCTAAAATCAAAAAGTTTTGTGATTTAGTTGGCTAAAATGAGTTTGGTTTGCAACTTTTCCCAATTTTATTTTTCTTCCTTAGTGAACCCTTTCATAAGCTCAAAAGGTGAAGGAGCTTGAGAATTTTGGGGTTCTTTCCCCTTAGAAGGCCTAGAGGACTTTGTTTTAGGTGTCATAGAATAAGATATAGTAGAAAATGGAGATGAAGTGAAAGTTTGAGAGAGGAAAAAGTGTGTAAAATGTGAGAAAATGAGAGGGAATGCTTTGAAATAGTTGTGAATAGTGTGAGAAGTGAAATGGGGGGTTTATATAGGCATTAGATACCCAAAAAACAGTAAAAAAAAAATGACTATATTTTGCATTAAATGAAAATCTGACCATTTTAAAATTGCTATATTTTTTTTTTCTGTTAGAATTGTAAATCGCGTTCACGAAAGGGAAGTCACGACCGCGATATTCAAATTTACTGAGTAACGGTAAAGAAAAAGATGAGTTTCACGTTCGCGATAAAGAAAGTGCAACCCCAATCTTTGAAAATTGCTAACAAGCAGGAAAAATTCAAATATCGCGCTCGCTAATGGCTTGTAGTGACTGCAATTTAGGTGTTTTTCAGAAAGTAAGAGAAATTTTTGAAAAACTTTTATGCAATTCAATCATCATCAAATTGAATAATCAAAAACAATATGAAATTCATATCTTCAAGCATTTAACAAGCATACATAAAGCAAATATTATCTTAACCACAAGAATTATTGCACACAATCAATCATATTTAAGAATTGAAAGGAATTACATCATTCAATATAAGGAATTGAAATTGACTTAAAAGAGTCAAGTTATACATAGAAAATGTCATATAAACATGATTGTGAAAACAAAATTTTTTATGATAAGGAGCTTCCATCAAGTATTCTAAACTCCCTCTTAATGAAGTTCAATCTTTCTTCATTCAGGGGCTTAGTGAAAATATCAGCCAATTGGTTAGTTGTATCAATGAATTCTAATACAACATCCCCAATTTGCACATGATCTCTTAAAAAATGATGCCTAATGTCTATGTGCTTGCTCCTAGAATGTTGAATGGGATTCTTTGAAAGGTTTATAACACTTGTATTATCACATTTAATGGGAATGTGATCAAGTGTTTGTCCATAGTCCTTGAGTTTTTATTTCATCTAAAGAACTTGAGCGCAACAACAACTCGCCGCCACATATTCTGCTTCAGCGGTGGACAAGGCAACCAAAACTTGTTTCTTGCTAAACCACGAAACTAATCATTCACTAAGAAAGTGGCAAGTTTTGGAGGTACTCTTTCTATCTAAGAGACTACTAACATAATTCGCATCGGAATAGCCAATTATGCTAAAAAGAATCTCTAAGGTACCATAATCCTAAATGCAATGTTCCATATAAATATTTCAAAATTCTTTTGACCGCATTTAAATGAGACTCTTTAGGGCAAGATTGAAATCTAGCACACAAGCGTATACACTATACATAATATATGGTCTAGAAGCTATAAGATAAAGAAGTGAGCCAATCATATCTCTATACTTCTTTTCATCTACAAGCTTACCCATATCATCCTTGTCAAGCTTAATTGATGTGCTCATTGGTGTCTTACTACTCTTGCAATCATTTATTCCAAATTTCTTCAATAATTCCTTGGTGTACTCTTCAATAATTCCTTGGTGTACTTGGATTGGTTGATGAAAATCCCATCTTTCATTGCTTGATTTGAAGACCAAGGAAGAATTTGAGCTCTCCCATCATGCCCATTTCAAATTCCCTAGTCATACACTTAGAAAAATCGTCATAAAGATTTTCATTAGTAGCACCAAATACAATATCATCAACATAAATTTAAATAATGAGTGTGTCATGATTGTGTTTTTTCACAAAAAGAGTAGTGTCAACCTTTCATTTTACAAAATTATTTTTTAACAAAAAAGAACTAAGCCTTTCATACTAAGCTCTAGGAGCTTGTTTCAATCTATACAAGGCCTTAGTCAATTTAAAAATATGATTTGGAAGTTCATGATCCTCAAAACTGGGAGTTTGTTCAACATAAACTTCCTCTTCAATAAAACCATTTAAAAATGCACTTTTCACATCCATTTGAAATAATTTAAAATTCATGTGACATGCATATGCTAGTAAAATCCTAATAGCCTCTAATCTTGCCACCGGAGCATAAGTTTCATCATAGTCGATGCCTTTCTCTTGATTATACCCTTTGGCAACCAATCTAGCTTTGTTCCTAGTGATGGAACCATGCTCATCTAACTTATTCCTATACACCCATTTGCATCCAATAATTGGATGATTTTTGGGTTTAGGAACAAGTTCCCAAACTTTGTTTCTCTTAAATTGGTTGAGTTCCTCTTGCATAAAAATCACCCAACACTCGCCATTTAAAGTCTCATCAATAGTCCGTAGCTCAAATTCAAAAACAAAGGCAAGATAATTATCTAAGGCTTTAAAGCGAGATCTAGTACTTACACCCTTTGAAGTTTCACTAATGATGAGTTCTTTGGGGTGATCCTTGGGGTAACTCCATTCTTTTGGGAGTCCTTGAGTGTGATCCTCATTCACCATCTCTTCCCTTGAATTGTCCTCAATTTCAAGCTTTTCAAATTCACCTACAAAATCATCAAGGACACTACCTTTCCCAAGATCAAGCTTACTAGATTCATCAAAAACAACATTCATGGACTCTTCAACAACTAAAGATTTCTTATTAAAGACTTTATAAGCTTTGCTAGTGGTGGAATAGCCAAGAAAAATAACATCATCCATTTTGGATGCAAATTTTCTAAGATTATCCTTGGTATTCAATATATAGCACTTGCAACCAAATACTCTAAGACATGAATTTTTGGGTTTTCTTCCATTCCATAACTCATAAGATGTTTTGTTTAAAATTGGTCTTTTAAAAACACAATTTGCAATATAACAAGAAGTATTACCTACTTCCGCCCAAAAGTATGTAGGAAGTCTATACTCATTGATCATAGTTCTAGCCATCTCTACTAATGTTCTATTTTTCCTCTCTACAACACCATTTTATTGTGGTATTCTAGGGGATGAAAAATTATGAGAAATACCAAATTCAATGCAAAAGTTTTCAAAAGATTCATTTTCAAATTTTTTTCCATGATCACTTCTAATTTTTGAAATCAAATAATCTTTTTCATTTTGAACTTTCTTTGCAAAACTTTTAAATGCATCAAAAGCATCACTCTTATGAGTTAAGAAACTAACCTAAGTAAATCTAAAGTAATCATCAACAAATACATAAGCACAAAGCTTTCCACTCAAACTGACAACTCTACAAGGTCAAAATAAGTCCATATGAATAAGTTGTAGAGGTCTAGAGGTGCTTTCCACATTTTTTGTTTTGAATGAAGACTTATGTCTTTTCCCCATTTGGCATGGTCCACATGTCTTGTCCTTTGAGAATTTAATCTTTGGTAGCCCATCAACTATCATCCTTGCTTAATCTATGAATCAACTTTATGCTTGTATGACTAAGCCTTCTATGCCAAAGCCACGATTCATTGCTAATAGACATAAGACACTTGAAATTATGGTTAGCCAAATTGTATAAGTTAATTATGTAGGTGTTGCCATCTCTTTCTCCTTTGAATATTACTTTGTCATCCACCAAGGTGGTGACAAGACATTTTTTTGGAGTCAAAGATGACTCTATTAACTTTATCACATAATTGACTTACACTTAACAAGTTATGCTTTAAACTATCAACTAAATAAATATCCTCAAGGGAACAACCTTCCTTACCAATTGATCTAATGCCAATTACCTTACCCTTGGCATTGTTTCCAAATGTGACATTTACCCCAAACTTTTTCTTCAAGGAGATGAAGAGGCTTGCATTTCCGATCATATGCCTTGAACATCCACTATCTACAGCCATTCACTTTCTTTTATGGTGGATTTAAGACATACCTACGAGAAATATCAAATTATCTTTTCTTAATACCCAAACATATTTTGGTCCTTTAGGGTTAGTCATGGAAGGATTCTCAAGTTTAAATTGAGCCTTCCTTATGTAATAAAATACATTAATATGACCTTCTTTCATACAATAATGGCATTTTAGCTTTGACTTGTAAGTCTTTTTGTGATTTGCCATCTTGTAGTGAAATTGAGACCTCTTAGCAATAATATCATGATTCACATAAGAGCATGAATGATGTTGTGGTTGTGGGTGTTTTTGAACATGCCTCTTTTGATATTTAAATGCATGGTTGACTCTTTGAGGCTTAGCTCTTAAGTCATGTGAGCCTTTTTCAATCCTCTTAGGTTTTGAAGGTTTTGTGTGTGCTTTAACCTCTTTGTTGACTACCTTTATACTAGAAATTTGAGGAGTAGAGGCTTTAACAAACAAATAAGATGAAGATGTAGAGGTTAATGAACTATTAAAGCCAATACCATATTTTACAAGGGGTGGTCTTTGAGATACAATAAGTGTATCCAAAGCTTCATTCCTTTTATGGAATTTAGAAATGGAAGTTCTCAATTCTTCAACTTCTAATTTCAAAGAATTATTTTCTTTATACAATGATTCAAGTGAATAGGTTTTAGAAGAGATTTCATCCAATGAACTTTTGAGGGTAGCATTGGATGCTTTCAAACTTAAAACAAGCTTTCCCAAACCTTTAAAATCCTCTTCAAGTTTTGAATGTTTTTCTTTATAAAATTTCATTTTTGAAACATACTTCTCACATTTCAAAACTATGGTCTCTAAAAGCTCATCATTATCTACATCATCATCACTACAATTATTGAAATCATCACAAGAAATGAGAAGTAGAACACACCTCATTTGGAAAGTCTTCTAAGGCCATGAAAGATAGATTTGCAACCACTTCCTCTTCTTCATCATCGAAAGAGTCCTCATCCTATGTAACCTTAAAGATATTCTTTTTCTCCTTGTCCCACTTCTTCTTCTTTTTAAGTTTGGAACATTCCAGTTTGATGTGGCCTTGCTTTCCACACTCATAGCAAGTTACCTCACTCTTCTTATCTTTGCTGGAGTTAGCATTTGAGGTGGAGTTGGAAAGAGTCTTCCTAAAGGATCTTTTCTTTTTACTCTTGATGATCTCCTTCACTCTTTTAGAAAGCATGGCCAATTCATCATCTTTTTCATCATTCTCATCTAAGTCACTTTGACTCTCATCATCATATTGATCTTTGGTGGAGCATTTGAGAGCTATTGCCTTCTTCTTTTCAACTTGAACTTCTTTTTTCTCCAGTGTCATCTCATAAGTGAGAAGCTTTCGAATAAGAACATCCGTTGGTAGCTTGTCAAGATCATAAGCTTCTTCAATTGATGAGACTTTGGATTCAAAGTTCTTCTTTGGAAGAGCTCTAAGAATTTTGTTGTTGATGTCTTCCAAAGAGTAACTTTTACCAAACTTCTTCAATCTTGTGACTATGCTAAGAAATCGGTTGGTCATATTGGTTACATTTTCATTGGGCTTGATCTTGAAGAGTTCATATTCATAAACAAGCATTTGAATCTTCTTTGATTTGACTTGCTTGGAGCCTTCATGGTAGTTCTCCAGTTTATTCCAAATGCTATAAGCACTTGTACATTTTTTAACTCTTCCACATTCTTCTTTAAATAGGGCACAAAGAAGAATTTCCATGGCTCTTTTGTTCTTACTATTTTCTCTTCTATGAGCCTCTACCTACTATTTTCTTGGAATCATCTCTTCTACATGTTCACCTCGAAATATACTGTCCAAAAGGCACCAGCAAGCATACGGGATAATCGTAGTATACCGGAAGCACCCAAGGTCGTCTCTCAAGGAAGTGCAAATGGAAATTATTTATTTTTCTAATTTAAGTAAAAAGTAAAAGATTTTAATTTAAGATTATAATTGAATTAAAGGAAAATGCTAATAATGAAAATGCTGAAATGCAAATGAGAATTCTTAAAA
>CATKHJ010436923.1:0-13858 GCA_949750685.1 Vernicia montana | reverse complement strand
CTATTGATATTTATATAATTTACTTAAATATTAGCTTCATTAAATTTGTATTAATGAAAAATTAGTAATATAATATGGATTAAGTTTTAATAATACTAAGATATAACCATATATTACAATTAAATATTTTAAATTCACTACATATATGTTTTATAAAAAAAAAATTAATATATGTTATGATTAATTAATGAGTAATAATAAGAAAGTATAATGTATTAGTATGTAAGTCCAGTAATATTGTCATTTTAATTGTAATTATATTTATGTGATACTAATAAAGTTTTAAATTAAAATTTTATTAGTATCTAATACTGTAATTTTTAAAAATATTTTTTTATTAATTAATATCTATGGAATACATTATCAATAATAAATTATTTGTAATAGGTTAATAATTTGTATAAAAAGTTAAAAAGTGGTTATAACTTATAAGAAATTATTTATTAGTTTTAAGTAGTATATAAGTCAAGATTAAAATTATTTGAATTAAGTAAAATATTAATATAATTATATTTATATATATTTACAGTAATTATATTTTTCTAATTTAAAATCATTAATAAATTCTAGGTTTTGATTATTTTTGTTTATATAAATTATCAAATTGCATATTTTTGCTTCTTTTTCAAGATATCCGAATCTCCATATTGTATTGGATTGAATTGGATCGGAACTGAAATATCCAATCCCCGAATTGTATTGTATTGAAATTTTTGGAACAATACAATACGGAGAATTTTTATTTTGGTTTTGGTTTCGGTTTTTCACAAATTAAAATTCCCAAAATTCAATTAATTATGAAAATTTTCAAATTCTCGAATTGAACCGAACCGTATTCAGCCATATTCAAAACAATTATAAAAACGTGTCGTTCCTGTAAATAGTTGAAAATTGCTCTGCTTACAGATAGAGATAGAGAGAGAGGAGCAAATCGCCAATGGACGAAGAAAGGGGGTTGTGCAGTCACACTCGATATCTGTTATTGTCAATCTGATCCAAGTCCAACCAATGAAGGTAATACTGGAATCTTTTTCCTCTTTCTCGTTACTAACTGAATTTTTGTTACAAATAATCTTCAAATATCTAACTGATAAGGACTTAGAATTTATAATTACTTTTTAAGTTTGACTAATGTTGTATAACAATTTCGGGCAAAAAAAAAATTGTTGTATAACAATGGTTTCATAATTCATCGTATGGTTTAAAAAAAAAATCATAAACCTTCAATGATAGAAATGCAAAATTACAAGTTATTTTTTAATAGTTTTCCATTAAATTAATTTTTTTTAAAAAAAATCTTTAGCCATCAGTTTAGAAATAAAACATGAAAATCTCACTTATAAATAAAATCAATATCAGAAAAACAGAAATATTTTTTTTTTTTTTTTTTTGCACCAAATGGAATCATTGTTAAGTTATTGCCATTTTTTTTTCTTATTAATAGAATAATTTATTTGTATTTATTTATTTATTAAGTGTCGATTTGGTAGCGTGATTAGATAATTTTTGATAAACTGGGTGCAGGAAAATTATTATCTACATTGGATATATTCATCAATTCAATAAAATAAAAAAAGATATTCATATCTTTTCATTGAATAAAACAAAGGTAAAAGAGTTGTATTTATTAAAATATCTTATCATTCATTGGTTTGGTATATGAGATAAACTTATATATGCAGTATAGGCAAAAAATTTTCTATAAATATTTAGAGTTTAGTAAATTGTATAAACATAAAAGAATTAAAAAAAAAAGTCAAAATGCAATTTTAAATATTCCTTCCATTTCATTTTAATTGTCACTTTACAAAAAAAAAATTATTTCAATTTATATATCATTTTATATATCTAATAACATATTATTATTTTTTTCAATTTTATTCTTATCCTTTATTAATTAGATTTTTAGTAACCATTTCAACAAGTTTAAAAAGGATAATTTATTAACTTACACTATGTATGACAACATGATAAGGAGGGGAGGGGATGGAGAAAATTTTAATTTATTTTGTTTGACAAATTAAAATTTGATTAATAAAGGAAAAGGAGGAGAAATAATGTTATTTTGTTTGGATGGAAGGAAAGGGACAAAATTATAATTGTAAAAAGATAAAAAAGTACCAAATAAATAATAAAGAGAATAAGAAGAACACTCATAAATTTTCAATAAGAATAAAATCTACTAGTCATATTAAATTTTTAAAAATAATTTTCAAATAATAAAAATTTGAGATTATTATTAATAATTTTGAAATAAAATTAGATACATTGAAATGAATTCATTAAAATAATAAATAAAAAAAAGATAAGTTTATTACATTCACGTTATAAGTGATTATAGAAAAGCAATAGAAATTCTAACTAATATTATTGAAATATTCAAATATAAAAAAATATTTGTAGGATAATATTAAGGTAAAAAATATATAAGGACTTATATGGAATACCCTTAAATTAATAAGAGTAAAAAATATTTTGTAATCTCTCACCAGGAGTTAAAATTTTTTACACCCCAATTTGAAGTGTAACCAATTTCAACTTATATAAGGAGAATGGGTGAATTGATCCCTTCTACTTCCTTCCCCTTTAAAAAAAAAATAAATGTCAAATAAAATAGATACTAATTTCTCCTTCATTCCCTTTAAATTCACCCTAATTTATGCATAATATTAGTCCTTCTCTTTTATTTATTTATTTATTTATTTTTATGCTATTTAATAATTTTTTAATTTTTGTGAAATTACCTAAAGTGTCCATTGGAATGAGAATTTTTTAATTGGAAATAGGTTTAAACTCAATAATTAGGCTATTGTCATTATTAGCTGAAACTATATAAAGAGACAATTACAATGATTTAAGGAGACACCCAGCAATTAAAACTCGAAATCTCCATCAATAGATCTTAAATTCCAATCAATAGCTACAATGGCTCTGCTTCTACCATATCTGAACTCTATCACCATTGGACTCACTGCCATACTTGTGTTTTGTTATTATCTCCTACGGTGGTTCAAACCTGCCAAGGCCAAAGCACCGGAAGCTGGTGGTGCATGGCTTATTATAGGTCATCTCCCCTTATTAGCAGGACGCGTGCCTCCCCACATAACCCTAGCAGCCTCAGCTGATAAATATGGACCTATCTTCACTATCAGGATTGGGATATACCCAGCCTTGGTAGTCAGTAGTTGGGAGTTGGCCAAGGAACTATTCACCACTAATGATGCTGCTGTACGTTCACGCCCAAAATACACAGGTCCAAAACTTCTAGGCTACAATTATGCCAGTTTTGCATTCTCCCCTTATGGTGACTACTGGCGTGAGATGCGCAAAATAACTGCCTTAGAGCTACTCTCCAACCGTAGACTGAACCAGTTAAAACATATTAGAGCCTATGAAGTTGAGGTCTCAATAAAAGACATGTACAAGTTCTGGATAAAGAACAAAGATGAGGCAAACCAATTAGTCATGGTTGAAATGAAAAGGTGCTTTAACGACATAAATATGAATGTGATTGTCAGGATGGTTGCAGGGAAGAGGTACTTTGGTGCTAGTACTTCTGGAGCTGAAGAGAGAGAGGCACGGAGATTCCAAAAGGCAATGAGGCAGTTCTTTCACTTGGTAGGGCTGTTTGTGTTGAGAGATGCTTTTCCATTTCTTGGGTGGTTGGATTTTGGCGGATATGAGAAGGCCATGAAGAGAAATGCCAAAGAAGTTGATAGTATAATTGAAAAGTGGTTAGAGGAGCATTACCGAAAGAGATCAGACAGTAGTGATGAAATGGGTAACAAAGAGCAAGACTTCATGGATGTCTTGCTGTCTGTTCTTGATGATCATGTTGCTGATCTTGGTGGTTATGATGCTGATACAGTCAGGAAAGCTACATCCATGGTGAATTACTAAACTTTCAATTAATGATCCTGTTCTCAAAATTTTTAGATGCTGTAGTTCACATGTGTTATGCAGACTCTTATGGCAGGGGGCACTGATACCACAACCGTTGCTGCAACATGGGGGATAGCGCTACTGTTGAACCATCCAATTGTATTGAGAAAGGCCCAAGAAGAAATAGACATTCAAGTTGGCAGAGAAAGATTAGTCAATGAATCAGACATAGGTGAGCTTATATATCTTCAGGCAATAGTCAAGGAGATGATGAGGTTGTACCCTGCTGCTCCATTCTCAGGGGCACGTGAATTCACAGAGGACTGCACCATCGGTGGTTTCCATGTCCCAGCAGGCACCCGCCTACTGGTTAATATTTACAAGATACAAAGAGATCCGCGGGTGTGGTCGAACCCAACAGAATTTGAGCCAGAGAGATTTTTGGACAAACATAAGAAAATTGATATGAAGGGTCAGGATTTTGAGCTGATCCCATTTGGTGCTGGTGGGAGAATGTGCCCTGGGGCAAATTTTGGGATTCTAATGGCTCAATTAGTGCTGGCAAGTTTCCTGCAGGCCTTTGAGTTCTCAACTCCATCAAATTCACCAGTTGACATGACTGAGACTGCTGGATTAACAAATAGCAAAGCCACCCCTCTTGAAGTTCTGCTTAAACCTCGCTTGCCTGCTCATCTCTATGAATAGAGAGATCAAACCATGGAATGCACTTCCTATAAATTCTAGCCTCTGCTTATCAATGTATGTCAAATATGAATAAATTTTATAATATTAATGTAATACTCTAAATTTAATACAATAAAATGGATTATAAATTTATAATTTACATCTAATCTAATTAACAGCCCTACCATCTAAGAGGGCGATCCATATTAATTAGCAGAAACGATGTCATCAACAAGTTAACGACAAATCGTTTTAATGGCCTAAGGGATAATAAAACCATATGAAGGAGAAATCGCTCCTAACACAGTCGTTTCTTAAAAATTCCACTCATTTCTTACAAGGACTGCATGATCATCCTTAGTTTATTTCAGTATTTGGTTCAAAAATATGATTATATGAATTTACCGTTTGGTTCAACGACAGAATAATTTGTTAAAAATCCACCAGTACATAGTCTCCAGCAAAACATCATGATTCAATAGTCTCCAGCAAAACATCATGATTCAAACTTGTTCATCCAATATCGGCATACGCAAGAAAACATTATAATAATTATTCTAATCACAATTAAAAATAGTTAAAAGATTATGATTTGAAATGTAAACGATCGCACAATCTTTTCAGAATCTAAATTTATATATAGTTTTTTCCCTTTGTTGATAAGATTTCTTCCATTCCAACTGCCCCCAGGCCCAGAAGATTTACTGTCTGCAGTGCTATGCAACCTTTTAGTAGGATAAGACTTTTTTTTTTTTTTTTTTGGCACAGTAGTAGGATAAGATTTTGGTAGCTAGGGACATAATTTAAGTGATTTCTATGGCATTTTACAAGTTTTGCTGTGTCACGGATGAGAAATATTATATCATATTGCTGGGACCTCAATCAATTTGGGTCTCTCTCTCTCTTCTTTCTCTCTCTATTTTGCAACTCTCAGTCTCTAGTCTTATTGATGCATATCAATTCGAACGAGCCTCTCCAAGTGAATTAGGAGTTTGCCTAACGCCAGAATGACCTATTACACATCGTTAGCTACAAGATCGCCCAAATCTAAGCTAAGTTTGCCCAGATGTGTTCTGCATGTGAAGCCGAACATCCTTATTGATTGCCAGATCTACATCTCCACCACGTTCTCCACTTCCTTAATAATAGGAAGTCATTATTCCACTACTTGGACACTTAGTGGTCCTACATTTCAGGGATTTGCTCCCCAAGACAGTCTCCTATAAAAGTTTTCAGAGGCTTCATATTACAAGTTACACATTCTAAATACAAAAAGAGCTTTCTATTTTCTTTAAGAATAATCACCTAATGACTTAAATATCGGAGAGTTCGCCTAGACAGTTCGCCTGACCTTTTTAACTTTGTTTTGCAGGTTCAATCAAGTACAACTAATTCGGAACATACACACTGTGGGTTCGAATTTCATCTTACTCACATCATTGGATGCGGTGAGCGTGGAACACACCTTCAAGTTCCTAGTTTTACTCCTTTAATTTCCATGGATCCTAGTTCCAGTAATGGAGTATTGGGACTTAACATTTTCCCTTTGCATTCCGAGAATGACGACGCCCAACATGATAACCATCATATCCCTTCAACAATACTTAACTCAAATAACCCTCCCCCAGACTTGAACAACCCTGCAACTATCCCCCACAGACTATATTAGCTTTGATGACAATCGCACAGATGCATATTAGGATTGATGATGGGATGAGAGATTTTGATCAAAGACAAAAAAAGAAATAAGGAGGGTCATCTAGAGGACAAGGAGATCGCTAGGGCGATCGCCCATATCAATCCAGGGGATATAATGAAGCAGGAAGCAGAAGAAATTATGGGCCAGACAGGAGGGATAAGCACTTTACCCCCTTATCCACAGCTAGAACGCATGTCCTGATGTGGATAAAGGACACTGGTGAAAGGGTTCAGTGGCCTAGAAAGATGAGCAGCTCTTTGACGGGTAGGAGAGACAATAACAAGTACTGTCAGTTCCACAGAGATAAGGGACATGACACCGAAGACTATTGGCACTTGAAGGAGGAAATCAAAAAATTGATACAGAAGGATGTTCCTGGGGTTAGGCGATTTGTTCGCCAAGATAGAGACAGGGAACCAAGAGGTCGATCTCGGGAGAGGACCGAACCTCAAGAACCCAAACAGAAAAGGCAAAGAAAATAAATATCAGGTGAAATACACATCATAGTTAAGGGAAGTTCAGGAGAAGACAATTCAACTAAGAGGAAACTGGCGGTGAGAGATGTGTATTCGGTTAGCTCATCCAGAGCTATCGAAAAATCATTTGGTCCTATAACTTTCTCAGAGAAGGATAGGGGCAAGGTGATCACCCCACATAATGATGCAATGGTCATTTCGGGGTACCTTAACAACTTTCTTGTCAGGCGAATGTTAGTAGATGATGGAAGTTCGGTCAATATGATCACGTTGGCCATTTTTAAAATGATGGGTCTCTCAAAAAAGAGCCTGAAACCTGTAACGACCCCTCTAGTTGGGTTAGGAGGAAAGGTCGTGCCAGAGGAAGGGTCAGTAATGTTGGATGTGGAGCTTGGTGACGGTGATGTCACAAAGGGGATCAAGGCAGAATTCATGGTGGCCGATATTCCTTTTGCTTACAATGCTATTATCGAGCGACCAATTCTTTATGACACTTGTGCAGTGACCTGCATAAGATACTTGACAATGAAGATACCCACATTGGGGGGAATGGCAGTAATAAAAGGTTGTCAAGAAACCGCTAGGAATACCTACTTAAATGCTTTAAAAGGGGTCTTCCCAACTTTACAGATAGAACAACCAGAGGGCTCGGGCAGGAAGGATAAGGCCGAACCGGGAGGAGAAACAATGAAGGTAGGGGTTGAAGAGGGGAGAGAAGTACAGATCAGGGCTTCGTTAGATGCCGAGGTTGAGGCAGAAATTTCCCGGGTATTAAGAGAGAATCTTAGCTCCTTTACGTGGGATACTTGGGACTTGACAGGCGTAAGTAGAGAAGTCATCACCCATAAGCTCAGCATTGATCCGGTGATCAGTCCAGTAGTTTAAAAAAAGAGAAAACATTCTACAGAAAAACAGATCGCTATTGCATAAGAGGTTCAAAAATTGTTAGAGGCTGGGGTGATTCGGGAGGTATACTATCCGGAATGGTTAGCCAATGTTGTTTTGGTCAAGAAACCTAACGGTACGTTCAGGATATGTGTTGATTTCATCGATCTGAATAAGGCCTATCCTAAGGATAACTATCCTTTACCTAGTATCGACCAGTTGGTAGACTCCACTGCTGGTCATAAACTGTACTCCTTCTTAGATGCAAAGGCAGGTTATCATCAAATTTGGATGCATAGATCTGATGAGGAGAAGACCTCCTTTGTAACTGATCAAGGCAACTATTGCTATAGGATGATGCTTTTTGGGTTGAAAAATGCTGGGGCGAAGTATCAACGACTGGTCAATCACATGTTTAAAGAGCATATTGGTCAAAACATGGAAGTTTACGTCGATGATATGATCATAAAGAGCAGGCAGAGTGTAGATCATCCTAAGGACATTGAAATGATTTTGAAAATCATGAACTCCTATAATTTGAAGTTGAACCCAGAGAAGTGTGTTTTCAGCGGGGAAGTTCTTGGGATATATGGTCTCATAAAGGGGAATTGAGACAAATCCGAACAAGATAGATGCAATATTGAAGATGAACCCACCCACCAATATTCGAGAAGTCCAACGGTTGAATGGGCGAATTACAGCATTGGGAAGGTTCATCTCATGTTCATCTAAGAAATGTCAACCTTTCTTCAAAACCCTCAAGAATTTAAAGAAATTTGAATGGTCAGAAGAGTGCCAGAGATCTTTTGAGGAGTTGAAGAAATTCCTAACGACCCCCTCACTACTTAGCCGTCCGATCCTAGAGGAAGATTTATATTTGTATCTATCCACAACCGCTGAAACCATCGCAGCGGTATTAGTCAGGGAATAATCTGGTGAACAATGACCTATCTACTATCTCAGTAGGATTTTGCAGGACGCCGAGCTTCGGTATCCGACCCTTGAAAAGCATGCCTTAGCTCTCTTCATGGCTTCCCAAAAACTAAGGCATTATTGTGAGGCACATCAGGTCATTGTTCGAACGGATTTACCACTCAGGAAAATCCTTCAGAAACCAGAAATCTCAGGTAGAATAGCAGAATGGGCAGTTCGGATTGATAGTTTGGGTATCTTGTATGAGCCGATAAGGGCTATGAAAGGCTAGATTTTGGTAGACTTTGTGGCCGAACTCACGCCATTGGAAGGGGAATCTCCGCCAAAGAAAAAAGAAGTATGGGAGATGTTCGTCGATGGAGCTGTAAGCTCAGAAGGATCGGGCATCGAAATAGTTTTGAAAGGGCCACAAAAGGTGATTATTGAATATGCTGTAAAATTGGACTTCCCGATTTCCAATAATGCAGCAGAATATGAAGCACTACTGACTGGTCTTTCATTAGCTCGGAAAATAAAGATGGAACATCTGATAATTTATAGTGATTCACAGCTAGTTGTTAATCAAACTGATGGAAATTACGCTGTGAAAGAGGCATCTTTAAAGAAATATGCGGAGCTCGCCAAACAGGCTCTCCTAGAAGGAGGACAATTCGGTAGTTGGGTAATTAAACAGATTCCTAGGGCTGAAAATGAGACAGCTGATGAAATTGCTCAATCAGCGGCTGTGGGCAGAGAGGCAATCTTAAAAAATATCCCATTGGCAATTCAAAAATCCGCCACGACAGAGATCATGCCAATGTTGCCTGTAGACTGGGAAGGAACTTGGATGGACCCTATCATCCAGTATCTCTCCAAATGGATACTTCCAGAGAAAAGAGTAGAACCACAACGAGTAATAAAAAGATCAAAGAAATACAGCTGGTATAAGGATGATCTCTACCGCTAATCCAAAACCCATCCTTGGTTAAAGTGCATCCGAACCGAAGATGGTGACTATGTTCTGAGAGAAATCTATGAGGAGATTTGTGGAGCTCACGAGGCGAGCTCTAGCCTTGCCAGGAAAACGCTGCTACAGGGGTATTATTGGCCTACTATAAAAAAGGATACTGAGGAGATGGTTCGCCAATGTGTTAAATGTCAGAAGCATTCGACAGTTCCTCGACAACCTTCTAAAGAACTCTCCCCAATTGGTTGTGCATGGCCTTTTCAACAGTGGGGAATAGACATCTTTGACCTATTTCCACCTTCTGTTCGACAGACAAGATTTCTCGTCGTAGCCATTGACCATTTCACCAAATGGATCGAAACTGAACCTCTAGCGAGGATCACATAGAAGAATATAACCAGTTTTTCCTTTAAGTCTGTGATTTGCAGGTTCGAAATTCCAGAGACCATAATTTCAGATAATGGCAAGCAGTTCGATTCTGCCCAATTTAGGTCCTTCTGTCGGGACCTCCATATCGATCTTCAGTTCACTTCGGTGGCTCATCCTCAAACTAACGGACAAACTGAAGTGGCGAACCGAATTATCTTGCAGGGATTAAAGAAAAGACTTGATGAAAGGAAGGGACACTGGGCTGACGAATTGTACAGTGTTCTTTGGAGCTACCGAACTACACCAAGAGAACCTACAGGTGAAACACCATTCTCCCTCACCTATGGTTCGGAGGCAGTAGTACCCGTGGGGATCGGCCTGCCAACTTTTAGGATAGAGCGAGCAGGGGAGATTGATCAAGAAAGGAAATTAAGAGTCAACCTAGACTTGCTAGAAGAGAAAAGTGACCTCGCTACCGCAGCTTACAGGCAGAGAGTAGCCAAGTATCACAATTGTCGAGTTAAGGAAAGGATTTTCAAAGAAGGCGATCTGGTCCTTAGAAAAATGGAGATCGTTAGGGGTAATGCAGGCGTAGGTAAATTACAACCTAACTGGGAAGGCCCCTACAAAATATCAAAAGTCGTTGGACTTGGGGCATACAAATTAGAAGATCGCCATGGTAATGTTCTTCCCCAAACATGGAATTCGGACAACTTGAGGATCTACTATCAGTAACAAATCAGTCCTCTCTACCTTAGCTTTTCCGATTCTTTTTTGTATTCAGTTAATCTTTAATTGTAATATGTTCATCACCTGAAGGCATATATTGATTATTATCATGTTTTACGAGATTCAAGTTATTTTTGTATTTCAGAATATTAATAAATCCCCAATCTGGACAAGATTGAAATCCAGAGTTCTCCAATTTTGTATGCTCCAATTTGTTATTTATTTTGTTACTTATAAAGAAGAGAAGCCGCTCCAGGGAATAGGCGAACTCTAAAGTTCGCCCAAGACTTCCTGTATATATAATCTTCAGCAATGAAAGGAATAGGCAAACTGTAAAGATTGCCTAAGACTTCCTGTATATATAATCTCCAATAATAAAAGGAATAAAGTTCGCCCAAGACTTCCTATATCTTCAAAACTGAAAGGAATAGGCGAACTTGAAATTCGCCCAAGACTTCCTGTGTATATGATCTCCAAAAATGAAAGGAATAGGAGAACTTTATAGTTCGCCCAAGACTTCCTATATCTTCAAAACTGAAAGGAATGGGCGAACTCGAAGTTCGCCCAAGACTTCCTATATATATATATATATATATATATATACGTATATTATTCATAAGATGAAAAGGAAAAGGCAAAATTAGAATTAAAAATTGCTTTTCATTAATTAATTAAGTGCTTACAAGGCCTTCTAAGCCTGATCTATTACATCATTTCTATTATCTACAGAAGGAACGCCATAATCAGCGATTGAAAGAGGAGGTTCTTCAGTAGATGGGGATTGACGGCCATCACTTATAGGTGGAAGTGGAGGAATAACAAACTCTTTCGAAGGGGGAGGAGGAATATTTTCAATTCCAGGGGATAGAAGAATATCTACGGACCCCTCAATATCCCCTTCTTCATCAGGGTAGATCTCCTCCATAAAGTCAAAATCGAGCTCGGGATACTTGCTGCGCACCGAATCTAACACCTTATCCTGGTATGAGATAAGCGTGCTAGCCATCAGTTCCAAATCTTTCTCCCGAGCCTCTTTCTCCTTTTGAAGCTCTCCTGCCAGGTGATGATTCTCCCCTTCAAGGTTCTGCTTCTCTCTCTTTTTCTCCTCCAGCTCAAATTGCAAGGCAGTCACCCGACTCAGGAGGTCGAATTCCAAAGCGAGAGACTTCTCCTTTTCCTCATCTATAATTTTTTGATGAGATTTCTGAATTTGAGCGAGCTTTGCAGAGAACTTATTTTCTTGTTCCTAATTTGCTCGAGCCTACTCACTCTTCAGATCTTCTTTTTGAGTTCTCATCCTTTGGCGGAGTTCGAAGAGAATGCGAGAGGTCTGTCCAAGCAAGAATTAAAGGAAAGAACAGAGAAATTAGTAAAAAGGTGTAGTGATGTTAGGAATTATTATAATCGACATATACCTCTAGCAGATATCCATAAGTCAATTCGGCAAGTTCTACATTTGTTAGGTCGGCTACTAGTTTGCCATCGGTGGGAAGCTGTACTGATCTTATTATATCAATCGTGACAGAAGGGTCACGTACAGAAGCTCCCTCACTATACTTCCTCGTCACCACCTCGGGGAAATTGGTCAGTTCACTCAGTGATGGTTCATCCGCATCCAGACGAAGCCTCTTCAGTCTGCCACTGGCACTTTCGAGTGCAGATCTTTTTATGCCACCCTCAGCAGTTTTTGTTTTGGGAAGGAAAGTCGGAGCGACCCTTTGGATAATAGGAAGAGGGATAGTAACAGGTGACCCCTTAGGCCTAGAACTTTCAGCCGTACCCTTGGCCTTAAGCTCTTTAGCCTTTTTCTCTTTTTCCCTCTTCTCCTTCATCAGCTGAGCTACAGACTTCATCTCTACAATAAAATGAAAGAAAAGTATTAGGTGATGTGACATGCATATATTATTACAAAGTTGATGAACTGAGTAGTACCAGCAGATGAGTCAGCAACTTTAGGTTTGGACTTCTTGGTAAGATCGCCAAAAAAGTATTCTTGAAGTAGCTGTGACCCCGATATGGGTACAAGGCTACTAATAGCCATGACACTCTTTTCTTCCGATTGAGATAGGCTAGGTAGCCTGCTCGATTGAAGTATAGTGGGATTCTTAACCCAAGAGTTCGGAAGATCGCCCCATCCCCCTTTATGGGATACTATAAAAAATTTGTTCTTCCAGTTCTTGAGAGAAGAAGGCAGGAGGAAGATCTTCTTTTTGCTTTAAAAACTAAAATGTTCGAACCTCTTTCGGGCCACCAAAGGATACAACTCCCTTACTACCCTACTTGTAACTTTGTACCCTTCTATCTCTTCTATAATCCTAAGACCAGCTAGTACTTTCCAGGAGTTAGGGTGGAGCTGGCAGATAGGTATCTTATATTCCTTCAAGACGGCTTGGTAAAGGGGATGAACAAAGAACCTAAAACCAGATTCCAAATCATCCAAATACACCAGTCTATCTAGATCACCTAATTGTTGGTTGGCTAAAGTCAAAGGGTTCGGGATCCTAAGCTCATATTCCGTTGGGATATTATATTTGTTCCTGATAGGGGGAAGGTGTTCGGCTAACAGTTCACTAGTAAATGTTTTTGATACCCTATGAGGTTCGAATTTTTTATTTTAAGTATTTAGGGATCGGGGTACAACAGATGACCCTTTTTTGGTCATCGCAGATCGACTACCTTTCTCTATAGGGCGACTGATGCTCTGAGGAGTATTGGCAGATGCTACCACCTGCAAAGGGGGAGCCGATTCATATATGTATATAGAATCGGGAGATGGTGTTCGAGAGCGATCTAACACCGTGATGTCACTACTAGGGGTGAGCATAATTCAGGTAAAATCAAAAAATCGAACTGAATCGAACTGAACCGATTAAGTAATTCGGTTCGGTTACAAAAATATTCAGTTCGGTTTCAGTTTTTATAAGTGAAAAAATCGATTATTTCGGTTCGATTTTATATTAAAAAAAACTGAATAGACCGAAACCGAACCTAATTTCACTAAACTGTGTCGTTTTGATTTATTGTTTTATTCTTTTAAACCTAAGTTACCTTACCTAAACAACTAAACCTTCTTCAATTCTAAGTTCCATCACTACCGCTGCCTCCTCTCACATCTCTCTCTCACTCTCTTTGCCTTACAGAAATCTCATGGTAAATGCTAATTGAAGCTGATTCTTTGTCTACAACTTATATATTATTGAGGAAATGGAAGGGTAGTGAGTGTAGGAGTGACCCATCTCTGTCGATCTCTGTCAA
>CATKHJ010436806.1:0-10048 GCA_949750685.1 Vernicia montana | reverse complement strand
CAATATTTCATATTCCTTGACTCTTATAAATAGTATTTTCTGTATAATTTTAGAATTCACTTCTCAAGGCAAATAAAAATAATATAATTAATATCCATTATCCTTATCATGGACAAATTCAAAGAAGAGGAAGAAATTAGATATGCATTAAAGAATGATAATTATAAAAGGAAAAAAAGAAAGAAAGAAACCAACAAACAAATGTGAGTTTCATTCATATTATTTCCCTAGTGACCTATGAATTTTGGATTAGTGGTATTGAATTTGTTTTTAAGTTATATGAGATTCCGAATTCGAACCCCTAATATATATATTTCTCTAGTAACTTTCAATATTCCATTGTTGAGCACAATAATCAAACTTCTTCCATCTTCCTGATCCTGTTCCAAGAATTTTCTGCATCTCCTCAGGCCGACAAGGAACAGCAAGAGCACCCTCTTGTTTGAATCCATATTCCTCCTCAGCAAGCTCCAACAACTTTACAAATGCAGGGTTATTAAGATAACTCAATTCTATAACAAATCTTTCAATTTCTTCACCTTTTGTGGCAAAAACTACAAATTGCCCTTCTTTTACATCATTTGGCACCATTGTAGCTTTGTTGGTGAAGAACAATGAAAGACCCTTCTGTATCTTTCCAATGAAAACCCTAAGCATCACCATGTTGATCTTTAATTTCTTGGTTGAAGGGTTTTTTTTTTTTTTAGTGTGAATTCTAGTTCTTATTGTGAATTTATAATGTGAACTGCTCTATCTAGGTATGGAAATTTATATTGGGTTGTGAAGCTATTAGGAAAGTTCATATACGTGGAGGTGATAATTAATATATTGGTGGAGCCAACTAGTTATTGAGTTAGACAGTGTGTGTCTTGTAGCTGGTTCTGTAACACGCAACACGGTTCATTGCCTCACTTATATATATATTATTTTGGATTTTTCAATTGATTGATTAGATTTCAGCTAGAATTCTTTGATTAAATGAGCGAGATTTGAACCATATGAAAGATCTAAAAAATTAACACAACTTCTCTCTTCTTAATAATTCATACATTCCTAATCAATATATTAAACCTGTTAATAGGTCATGTTTTCGATAATTTATAAATTAAATATTCCTAATCAAATGTATTAAACATGTTTGTAGGTTAAGTGTACTTAGATTTAAAAATATTAAAATTTTCAAAGGTCCATCTCTCTCGATCCGTAATTTTCTTAACAAATTAAAATCCAACCAAGCAACAGGTCAATAATATATGCATAGTTGTTGGTTCCATTCGTATTGAGGCAAAGCCCATTAGTGCCTAATATTCTATTTGAAATTGCTTAAACTAATGAACTAATCATAAATATGACGATGGATTTTTATTGAAGGGGATAAAGACCATGTGGCTCTTCTCAGTAAAATGGCCTAACTTTGGCATCATATTCTTTAGTGTGTTATATAGTGGGGCTTAATTTCTTCTTTCTTCTTTAGGGACAAAGCTTGAGATATTAAACAATAAAGCCTTTAGTTTTCTTCATCAATATTGTGTAGATATGGTGCATTTTGCTTGTGGGATATATAGAACTTGAGTTGTCAAATTATCCTTAATTAATACATATTCATCATATGAAATGTACAACGTCCAATAAAGGGGGTTTTAAAGCAATTTCCAGGACAGCATTGTTGGCTTGATATCAAATCATTTGAATTTAAAACATGAAAACACTAAACACCATATAGGTCTTCCAAATACATACAACTACAACAACATAGGTTTTTGGGAAAAAAAGTTATTGGATAGCAGTGTTTAAAATAGGCAAAAGGGTCAAATTAGTCCTTAAACTTGGTATTTGGGGACAAATCAGGATAAAATTATCTTTTTTGTCATCAAAGTCCTCATACTTGGCAATTTTTATCAAATTAGTCATTGGTCAAACTTTGGGCAATGCGTGTGCTATAAAATCAGACGAAATAACGTTAATTTCATAAGTTCCGTTTGGCATAACTTTTCAGAAAAGTGTTTCTATTTTTTTTTTTTTTTTCAGTTTGTTCAATTTTGAAAAGTTTTTTTTTGAAAAAATAAGATGCTTTTTCAAAAAGCATGATTGAAAAAAAAACAGTTTCAAAAAAAAAATTAATCAATTAAATAAAAAATTCAAAAAATATTTTTTTAGTTTACAGACTAATAATAGTAATCAATTAAATTTAAGTTTTGGTAGTATGAGTGAAAATTATTTTTCGATTTTGTGTAATGATTAAATGTTTTAATGAAATGATGATATTTTGTTGATCATTATACATATTAAAAATTAAATTATAGGGACAAAGTAAAAAATTAAACAATCAAATGAACATAAGAATTGTAAAATTCAAAATATCTTTCATTAATATCTATAAATAACATTCAAACAGGGGCGAATTAGAAAATCTAACAAGAGGCGATAAAAAATTAAAACCTAACTTATAATCACATAAATTAGTATAGTGTTGTATTTAATTTTCATCAATCATTAATATATTAATTAATCACATAATAGTTTTTAGAAACTAAATAGCATTTTTTGAATTTTTTTTATTTAATTGATTATTTTTTTATTTTTTTTGAAATTGTTTTTTTCAATCATATTTTTTGAAAAAATATCTATTCACCTATTTTTTCAAAACTGAATTTTTTTTTTTTTTAGAAAAGCACTTTTCCGAAAAGTTATGTCAAACGAGACTTATGAAATTAATGTTATTTCGTCTGATTTTATAGCACATGCATTGCCCAAAGTTTGACTAAGGACTAATTTGATAAAAATTGCCAAGTATGAGGATTTTGATGACAAAAAAGGTGATTTTGTCCTGATTTGTCTTCAGGTGTCAAACTCGAGGACTAATTTGGCCCTTTTGCCGTTTAAAATAGATAACCAAACTTAAATCATTTGCATGGCCAAACACTTGCCTATATGATCTCAACACATCTAAGAAAATAATCATTGTTTTTTTATTTATTTTTTGCAGATGATTAAGGTATTTTCGGTTCAATTTACGAAGAGCTTGGCTTTGGACACACTTTCATTTCTTGAAATGACTAGTATAATTTGGCTTTCAATGATTGAAATTTGAATACAAAGTCATTTCTATTTTCTACCTTTCAAGATAAACCAAACCAAGGAAAGTTATTTCTAGTCCATTGGTTATCCATTGATTATTTAGAAAACCATGAACATAACCATTCCACCACATTTTAAAGAAACAAATCCTATATATGACTTGTTTTTCATTGCAATTGCTAGCCAATCAAGAGAATTGGGCACAACAATGGTGCTTGATATATCTTAAAAAAAAAAAAAAAGGCCAGAATGTGTACCACATGGCCTAGGAAGAGTGTGATGATAAAATACAGGTTCGGTAATTGCTATCAATTTAGGATAGGACTCCTGAGGTCAAGCCATGCATGTGGGTGCACCATCCTATCATTTAGTATGTCTATGAAATAGGCACATTATGCAATTGGTCTACAACCATGTATGCTGTGAATATCTAAAAGTTCTATACAGTCATAAAGAACGTGCTTTTGACAACATCTGGAAGGGAAGGAAAGAGCAATTATAGCAATGATGGCAACCAATAAATTTCATTTTATAGATTGAGCAATATGACAATTGAAAAATGTGAAGAAATCAGGAGGAAATTTTTAAAAGAATTAAGTAATAAAATTAAAGCTCTAGAAACATAGAAATGCATGGAGTGACAATTGTTATTTCTGCTTTTCCAGTTTCCAATGATCCTCTGGATCTAAATATACCAACAAGTGACAGAAATCACTCCATTCTTGCTCAAATCCAATTCCTCCTCAGCCAGCTCCAAAAGCTTTACAAATCCTAAGGTGAACTAGGTAATTCAATCCTATACTGAACTATGCTGACAGTTTCTGAGATGATAAACCCAAATCCTCATAATTATCAGGACCACCAGCAGAGGAAGTGGCATAATAATTCAATTTTGTTAGGTGCTTAGGGGTATATATCATTAACATCTTCCTAATAGGCCTCAAGATCTCCAAGACATGAAAATTTTATATGCTTATTTTAAAGTTTTGCTGGCACAGATTCACCCAGAGTGAAATCTGTGCACACACGGCAGAGATCCTAAAGAAGGCATGACTAAATCACTTAGTGGACAAGTGCATATGAATGAATAATACTGCAATTAATGACACTCTGATGTATCACTCTCTCAATGTTTCTACTTTAGTTGGATGGTTCCCAATAAATATTTCCATTTTAGCCACCATAACACACAATAACAGCTACATTTCACTTTAAAGTCAATTCCAAGACCAGATCATGAAATGCATATGAACATTGAACAACAAACAAAAAAAAATGTACTTCGAAATGAAATAGTCGCAGGCTAGGCAGGGATTAGTGTGCATTTGCATAATCCAAGTAAAGACAAGCGTGCTCCCATCCTGCTACAGCCACAACTCCACACTACAAAAGCATGCAAACAAGTGACAAGATAACATAGGATCTAGAAGGTATGTTAGTTCTAGATGTGTAAGGTTAAATAAAACTAAGATATGGAATCCTGACTTTATATTTGAACTCATATTCCACATTTGAAAGATGATGGTTGTGTAAGTATAATAATCAACACAGTCACCTCAGTAATATCAACTAAGGTCATACACAATGACAATCTGTGAGAAAGGGAGGCAGAGTTGTGGATTTTAAGAAAAATAAGAGACCCGAGAGTATAAATATTTAAGAAAAAAATCAGAAGGATGCCCTTCTCATAATAGTTGGACTTGGTCTATCAACTATCACAATTATCTTGTAGATTTTACAGTTTATATTGAGAGAAAAATAAAAGTCAAAGAAATAGTTTATTAAAAAATATTATTTTTTATAGAAATCATATTTTTATTTGGATGTGTTGACATGTTAAATTATTACAAAAGGTTGATATTAGAAAAAAAAGTGAAAAATAAGGGTTGATGGTCCCAAAAACAATAAAATAAATAAATTTAAAAAAGTTTTTGAGTAAAAAATTAGCCTTTATTTACATATACAGTTGAAAGTGACAATCCAAATACAGTCCATTAGTATTAGGGTTCCAAAATAAATAAAAAGCTTATTCTAGACACCAAGGTTTTAAAAAGAAATTTTTAAAAAAAAATGACAATGTGTCTCCGGCAAATGCTAGCAGCACCTCCCCTGTCCATGTTCGCTCCCCATGACCCAGCCACCCACCCCCACCCCCACCCCCACCCCCACCCCCTAAGGGTCCACCTTCTCTTCTTATTACCTTTTCTTCTTCTTCTCTGCTAACCTGCCATTATAAAAGTTACAACCCCTGCGTCACAATGAGTACCATCCATTACAGGCATTTTAGTGTTGTTTCAACATGATTTGAAATGCCTAGTAACATAATGGGAAATGTCAAATAGGTAGGCTGATTTTTTCATTACATTATGCATCAGCCATTACTTAAAACCATAATATACCCTCCCACTCTACTACCTCCAGAAGAAAATAAAATAAAATGAAAATGAAGCAGGACAGAAATTGAACCATTATTGCACAAGAATGATCATAGGATTTAATAAACAAGTTTTTCTACATTGTCAGGGTGAAAAAAGAATCCTGAACCATTATTCTCTCTGTTCAACCATACACAAAGCTATCCTATATCCCAATTCATGATCCTGATGGAATTTCAACCCCTAGAGTATTTTTACTGTGAGTTGCAATGTTGAGTTAGACTGTACAGATACCTGATCAGCAACTAAAGTTTAACAAGATCATTCATTAAAGTGAACTTACAGGTTAAAGAAGACATTACCATGTATGCTTACCTGTTCACATTTGAACCATAAAGGGAAAAAGAAGTCAAACATTAACAGAATCAAATGTTTGTTGCAGGCAGGCAAGGAAACAAACCAAGTTTCTATTAATTTAAATCCTATGAGCTAGGTCTGCTAAATTGCACATATCAATTTATGTTTCATCTGCAATTTAGCAAGAAGTTGAATGGATGCAAAAAATCAAAGAATGCTAAAAAAATGTGTCTAGCTGATTATTGTATATTAATGGTAAGAAAGTTTCTACATTTTGCAGGTCATTTATACTCTTATAACCTCAGTATAGTGGGTACTTCCTTCTCTTCCTTTCCATGAACAAACAGTTGCCTAGATGATCTAAAGAAATCTAAAAGTTTAATCTTGGGTGGCATACATGATGCACAAACTATGCAATTTTGAAACATGAATCACAGTCCAATGGATGTGGAAAAGATAGATATCTCCAACAATCTTTGTTGCCCAAGAAAGAAAAGAACTTGCCAAATGAACTTCTCCTAATGAAGTATCCACTAGCAAGCATTGATTCTCAATATCAACAGATCTCTAATATACACAATTAGATTTCGTTAAAGTACTGCCTTTGGCAAGACCATCATTTTGCTAAACAAAACAACATCCGGATAGGAACTAGATATTAAAAGGGTCTGAACTCTGAACATATCAAGAACTCAAAAAGCCATGCCATTTCATATCATTAAACAGGGCAATTAGAGATTCAACATTCAGAACTACAGAATATATACATATAGACTTGTTCCTAAGAAGGGTTTAAAACTGTAATTCATGTAGGGCAAGATGCATACATACTAAGATCAAACCGTTGGTTTGCGGTGGAACCCAGTTCCAGGGTCATCATCACAAGGGAAAACTTGGAGTCCAGTAACCATAGCATCTGGTGGGCCACGGCGGCACCTCTGCTCCATCTCCTGGACCTTATCAGAATCACCAGAGAAGAGTGCTTCCACTGAACCATCCCTCCTGTTCCTCACCCAACCTTTCAATCCCAATTGCATAGCATTCTCAATTGTCCAGTTCCTATAAAACACTCCTTGCACTCTCCCTTTAATCACAGCTCTCACCTGCACATCCAAAACCCACAACCCATTATTCCATAACTAACCAACTAACATATCAAAAAGCCAATTCACTAAAAAGAAAACACCCAATATTCAATTAATTAATACAAAGAGACCCATTACTCAGATATGTCCAAATATCTAGGAAAACAATCAAAACCCATAATTCAAGCCAATTTCACACTTCCTATTAAATCCAAAGCAATCAAGATTCAAGAGCCATTGAATTAAACAATACTTACAGTTTTTGTGGAGGAAGACTGAGGTGGGTCAGAATTGGCTTGAGGAGGAATAGTCATGGAGGACAAAGGAGATCGGAGATAAGGAGAACAAGATTGGAACACAAAGCAAAGAGAAGGATAAGAAAGAAGAGAACTAGAGCAAATCTGAAGAGAAGAATAAAGAGAATAAGAGCGATTATCAGTGAAAAGGGTGAGTCTAGCACCACTACTAACATTGTTCTTGATACATTTTTCTCGAAAATTCGCGCGAGATATTAGCAATCTGACGGTAGTTGCTGGGCGAGTGAGTAACAGTGGCTTAAGCGTTGGTGGCATTACTGATGCCATTCGATCTTGTTGACTTCAAGATTTCAATTTCAAATCTTTGATATGTGAATTTGATTGGGAATTGGATTGCTTGTAAGAATCTGATTCTGACGAATTCATGAGTGGGCCTGAAAATTATTTGGAATCGTTTTCTTGATTCAACAAGAACCTTGTAATATAGATTTTATAAATTTGTTTATTAAAAAACAAAGAAAAATTAATTTTATTAATTTTCTTGGAGTTTGAAGATCCAATTATTTGATGGAAAAATATTAATTTTTATTCAATTGAGAAATAGTAAAAATATATTATTTTACCCATTCATCTACTTTATTTATATTTAAAAACTTCACAAAAAAAAAAAAAAAAAAAAAAAAAGATCAATCATAATTTAATCCTAAAGATATATTTTGTTAATAATTCGTGCAAATAAACTATTACCAATAGAATACTATCATATATCCCAATCCCAAATTGAGAAAAATGAAAATTTTGCTAATTAAGTGGAATTTTCTACAAAACAAAACAATACTTCTTATATTATGGACCCAGATTCCAATGCAAAAAAAAATTGTTAATAAATACTCCAAAAAGATAAAATATACTCATACATGCCTTCTTTTTTTTTTTTTCAAAAATATACTTATTAAATTTTTTATTTAAAAAATGCTCCATTTTTTAAAAATATATCAAAAGTATATTAAAAATATATCAAAAGTATATTACAAGTATCATAAATATATAAAAAAAAATGGCATTTTTTAAAACATGAAAAAATAAAAGGGTATTTTTGAAAAAAAAATAAAAAAGGGGTATTTGGTGTAATTTCCTAAAAAAAAAAATTGTCGAGTCTTTGAAAAAGTTAGATCCAAATTCACCTTGCACCATGGACATTGGTTCAAAACACACCGTTTCATTAAAATTAAAAAAACACGCTGCCATTTTTTTATTTTTTAATTAAAATATAAAATTTTAAAAATCAAAATTATTCTTTCACTATTCATCGTCATCTTCGCGCAACTGATTTTCTCAAATATTAGTGTTTTCTGCTCATGTTCTTCTTCTTCTTCTTCTTCTATTAGTGTTAGGTTTTGCAAATATTCTGCTACTCTTTCTTTGTCTAGATCTACTGCTTTCAGTTCTTCTTTGTATCTGTCTCTCACTTGTTAAGCAGTTCAATATGATATTATTGGAAATTGTCTTTTAATCAATCCCCTTACTTTGAATTCTACTCAATCGAGATAACAGAACTAGTTATTGATTAATAAAAAAACAAAATAGATAATTTAGTATTAATTTATAATCATGAATATGGCAGTAAAAAATAATGAATATGCATGTGATATATGATGAATCTAAACTTTATATCTAATGAACCTGATAATTATATGTGACGGTATAAAAGATAATGAATATACATTTGATATATGATGAATCTAAACTTTATATCTAATGAACCTGATAATTATATGTGACGGTATAAAAGATAATGAATATACATTTGATATATGATGAATCTAAATTTTATATCTAATGAACCTGATAGTTATATGTGATGAATCTAAATTTTAAATCTAATAAACCTCATAATTATATGTGAAATATTAAATAATTAAAATTTTAAATATGAGGAATGAATGAAATTAAATTATAAAATAATTAAATCATAAATCTGATAGTAAAAAAGATAATGAATATGCATATGATATATGATGAACCTAAACTTTATATCTAATGAACTTGATAATTATATGTGATGAATCTAAACTTTAAATCTAATAAATCTGATAATTTAAAACTTAATATTAAATAATAAAAATATCAAGCAATCGAACTCCAAAATAAAAAAAATAAAACTTAAAATCTTCACATAAATAGTATAAAAACTCAAAAAAAATGAAGATTATGAAAGAAATATGAAGAAGAAGAAGACAAAAACAGTTTCAATAAAAAGAAAACAAAAAAATAAAGCAATTTCAAAAAAAAAGAAAAAGAAGAAAAATCGAGCTTCATGATTTTAAAAAAAGAAAAGATTCAGCATTCAGGAAAAGAAGAAGAAGAAGAAGATCATCGAGCATTAAGAAGAAGAAGAAGAAGGAGTTGTTTTTAAATAAAACAGCGTTTATTTTTTTTTTTTTTAATAAAACGGTGAGTTTTGGACCCAGGTTCATGGTGCAAGATGGACATGGGTCCATAATATAAATTGCCAATATGGCCCTAACAAGTGGCTAAAACTGTAGAGTTATAGTGAATTGTTATATTATGGACTTGGTTCCACCATGTATGGTGGAACTAGGCCCCGCACACATACACACACACACGTAGTTTTAGTTTAGTTGATTTTTTTTTATTATTATTAATTTTTTTTCCTTCACACTTACAATTGGTCCCCACCTTTTTTATTGACAGCTATATTTTATAATTTTATAATTTTATTTGCTCAAAAAATTTTTCTTTTTGTATTTCATTTATATTTATATTTATATTCTTTTATTTTATTTTATTCTTTTAAAAAATATATTTATATTTTGTGTTAATCATTTATATTTTTATTAATTTATTATAATTTTGTTTGGTATAGTAATTTATT
>CATKHJ010436731.1:0-12760 GCA_949750685.1 Vernicia montana | reverse complement strand
CAAATATTGGATTAATTTCATATCATTAATTCATAGTTGATATTAAAAATTATAATTAATAATATGTGCATATTTATAATAATATGTTAATAATGCTACTAATGCGTGTGTTATCACCGTGTTGATAGTTTTATCAAATGTCTACTTTGTATTATTAAAGACTTTTTTTTTTTTTTTTGCCCAGAATATTATTAAAGACTTAGTCAAGGAAATTTTATATATCAGTCTCGGTAGACTTGATCATCCTTCAGGTTAGACCAAGCTTAATGCAGGTTTAATTAGAGGCTTTTGATCCTTAAAAGTTTGACATTGGCGTGATGTTGGCGCTAGAGAGGTCTCAGTTTTATTTGGATGTCTTGGTGCGCATATAATTTTTAGCCTTCACCAGTTTTTATGAAAAAAAAACAAAATCTTAAAAGTGAAAAATTAGTTATTTTACTTTTTTTTCTATTTTATATAATGTTTTATATTATCTTTAATTATTTGGCATTATTTTCTATTTTTAAATGTTTCAAATTTATAAAAAATCATACAAAAAAAATAATTTGGTGATTTCAAACGTAATTTCTTTAACAAGTACAATATGACTAATAATGGGCTAATTTCAACCATCATCATTAACCTTTATATTTAATAACATTATAATTCTTGTTTTTTAATTTGTAAGTTGTAATATTGATATTAGACATGACGATTTAATCGAATCATCAATTTTGATTTGGAACTAACAATTTTTTTTTTAATAAAATGTTCAAATCGAAACCACAACTGATTTTTACAATTTCGGTTTCGGTTTAGAACCGATTAGTTTCCGTTTTGATTCCGGTTTGAAACCGGTTTCTTTATTATGGTTTAAAATTAGTTTAAAATCGATTTCTTTATGAAATTAATTTTAATTAAAAAATTAATATAAAAAATGGAATAATTTAAAATAAAATAATTTTAATAAATAATAAAATTTATTAAAATACAATTGTATATTAAAAAAAGTGCTTGTACTTAATTTTTATTTTAATTAAATTGCCTATATATTTTCTTGAAATTAAGAGAAATCAAAACCCACGTAGTTCCCTTACATTATTTTTATTTTTTTTATAATAATTTATTACCAAGCTTTATAGTCGCCTCTTGCCCAATTGCCATGCAAAATCTATTTTTTTTTTTTTTTGGGTTCACCCATGCAACAAATCTAAGTATAATATATTTCAATTATATAATATATTTGTACACAGTTAAATCCATTAAAATGAGGAAATTTTACCCCAATCAATTTATGTATAAAACTATTTTTTTTTTTTTTGGGTTCCAAACTTAAATTACCGGTTTGTAAACCGTAACCAATGGTTTTGATCCATTTTTTAATACAAACCAAAACCAAGCTCTTCATGATTTTGGTTACAAACTGAAACCAGAACTAAAAATCGATTATGGTTTCGATTTTATTTGGTCGATTTCAGCCCGGTTCAACGGTTTCAGTTCAGTTTTGATTATCATAACTGATATTATTAATTTTTATATTTGATAACATTAAAGTCTCTTTTTTTAAATAAAATTTGTAACATTAATTTCATTAACTTTATATTAATAATATAATTATAGTAACTTTTATAATTTTTCGGCAATTTTCCAACCAGAAAAATAATGTAGATTCCCATTAGATTAAAATTTTGACTTTTACACAACTCATCCATTACCTATTTTTTTCCTCAATACACATGATTTCCTCTCTAATTCAATCGTAATTTCTTCTCTTATTCAATTTGAGAGCAAGTTTGTATTTTTATTTATTTATTTTGGATTTATTCCTCTCTTAGCCGAGTTTAAGAAATCATGGGTTCTATATGTGACTATTGATTAGGCGGCTCAAAATTAGGACTATATAATCTTTTGTATTTTTTTAAGGAGTTAAAAAAGCAACAGGTTGGAAAAAAAAAAAAAAAAAAAAGGGAAGTGAATCAAGTGACGTTGAAGGGAGAGAGAGAAAAAAATAAGTATGGGGAATGAGTTGTATAAAAGGTCAAAATTTTAATCTAATATACAGTTTTTTTTTAATTGATCTGGTGTAGAATCCACATCAAATTTTCAAAATTGTTGAAAAATTATAAATGTGATTATAATTATTATATTAATATAAAATTAATGATATTAGTGTTACAAATTAAAAAAAAAAAAAAAATTGATGTTACTAAGCAAAAGGTTAATGATATTAGAGTTACAAAATTTTATTTTTTTAAAAAAGAACTATAATGTTATTAATTATAAAGATTAAGAATGACTGGTGAAATTTGCCCGATTAATAATGATATTAGTTTTTATTATATAACAAAAATAGTATGAATAATACATTAATTACTTTATTTAATGATTTCAAATATACTTTTTCTAATAAAAGTGTGAAAAATAATTTAATAAGTTATTAGTGATTTTAGTAGTTTAATTATTTTTCGAATAATAAAGATACGAATAATAATTTAAATAGGATTTAACTTATATATAATCACACGTGTATAGTTGTACTTTTACTTAAACTTATAGTTTATATTAATCGTATAAACTTACAATTTTTGCAAGCGAGTTTATTTCCCATTTTGAAGGTCTAACATTGGAATATATTAGTTACGAATTGTTATACCGTAGAACTGCGTCCACCATACATGATGGAATCATGCCTACACACACATACTTTTAGCTTCTTTTTTTTTTCTCTAAATTTTTTTTAATTTTTTTTTCTTCTCACATTTACTACTGGTCTACACCTTTTTTGCTGACAGTTATATTTTGCAAATTTAAAATTTTATTTTTTTTATTTTATGTTTTATTTATATTTTTATTCTTTTAAAAAATATATTTATATTTGGTGTTAATCATTTATATTTTTATTAATTTATCATAATTTTGTTTGATATAATAATTCGTTTAATCTTTCAATTTTATTATGTGAAAAAATTAATAAATCTAAATTTTATATTTAATCAACTTAACGCTAATAACAATGTAATTGTCACAATTTACAAGATACTAGTTTTTACATCACATTTGCATGTGAAACAACATTTTCAATAACTCAATATTTTCTTTATATATATTATATTTTTAATATAAATTATAATAGATTTTGTCATTATATAATGTTAAAATAATATTAACCTATTTTAATTTGAATAATCATAAATTAAAATTAAAAACTTAGTAATTATATATTTGACACAATTATATGCATGATAAATTATTTATATTATTCATATTTGTAACTATTAGATTCATTGTGATAGTTTCATTAAACAAAAACTATAAGTTTATCATTTATAAGCAACAAGATCATTAAATATTGCTTATAGGTTCATCAAATATATAATGTAGGTTCATCATTTGTGAACTGTAGGAATTGTTTTTCAATAAATCTGTTACCATTGCTAAATGAAGTTGTAACTTCTCAGAAATTAACCTGCACCTTATGCAAAAAAATGAATTTGTTATTATATTCCAATGAATCTTTAACTATTATCAAATGAACCTGCATGTTATATATAATGAACCTGCAGGTTATATATAATGAACTTGCTACTCTTATCATCAAATAAATGGTGTAGATTCATCATTTGTAAACTGTATGAATTGTTCTTCAATGAACTTGTTACTATTACTAAATGAAGTTGTAACTTCTCAGAAATGAATCTGCACCTTATGCAAAAAAATGAATCTGTCATTGTATTCCAATGAACCTTTAATTATTCTCAAATGAACCTGCAGGTTTATTATATATATAATGAACTTGCTACTCTTATCATCAAATATATGGTGTAGGTTCATCATTTGTGAACTGTAGGAATTGTTTTTCAGTGAACTGTAGGAATTGTTTTTCAATGAACTTATTATCATTGCTAAATGAAACTGTAATTTCTCAGAAATGAACTTGCACCTTGTGTAAAAAAATAAAAAATAAAAAATAAACATGTCATTGTATTCTAATGAACCTTTAACTATTATCAAATGAACCTGTACGTTTTATATAATGAACCTGCATGTTATATATAATGAACCTGCAACTCTTATAATGATATTTGCATATGATTATTTTTTCAGAGTGAAAAAGTACACTGACAATTTTTTGCTCAACAAAAAATTTCACATTTAATTTGAAAATTAATAGATTATTAATATCACATATAGTGCTTTAAATATATATTTTTTTGAAATAAGTGCTTTAAATATTTTAAAAAATATTAAATCATCAAATTAAATTAAATTAAATTAAAATTTTAAAAAATAATTTTAAATTTCTGTAATTTAAATTTTGAGATTAAATTACTCCCAATTTTATCATATAAATTTATTAATCCGTATTTAATAAAAATTTGTTGAATTATAATTACCAAAATTAGAAAATCATAAAAAAAGAATCGTTTTTTTTTTTAAAAAAATAGTATTTATTTTTATTATTATCCATATAATTATTCTCCAGCAAAAAAAAAAATGATTTTTAAAATTGGTAATTTAGTGGTCCCTTCTCATTTTCTCTCCTTAATTATAGTTGGTCTCCTTTTTTTATTCTCCTTAATTATAATTGATCTCCCCCTGAGTCCATAATACTATATGGATCTGGATTCATAATATAATTTACCTAAGCCGTCCACTTATGGGCTCAGCAGAAGTCCATAGTCATAAGCCCACATCTGGATCAAAGGAAGAGATAAGATACAGCAAGCATGAAGGAAAATTGGAAGAAATTCAAAGGTAGAAAGCCTTACCTCAATGAGGAGCCAATGAATGCCCATCTTCTCCTTCCATCGAACAGAGAGATCCATGTTGTAATACAGGTAGGCTAGACCAGCAGACTCCCAAGCAAAAGTACTAATATGATCAACATCCCGGAGAGCTAGAAGAATGCTTAGATTGAGGGAGTTTCAACTATCTGCAAAGATAGTGGTGTCGATAAGATAAAGAATATAGCATATGACCAGCTAGTATATCCCTACTGCATTTATGGGATCTCATTCCCTGCTTGCTTCCGGATGTCATCATAGAAGCAGCTGTTTTGGACCTGCATCGAGATAGGAATACCTATTAGATTTCGTACATAGGTGAATTTATCATCCGAGGCCAGATGAGTGAAACAATCATCAAAAACAACAAGGCGGCCATCGAAGGATAAGCCCGTCATAGCCACAAAGTTGAGCAGGGTGATCATTATCTCCCTGAATGGAAGGTGAAAGATATGAGCAGTGTCCATCCACCGTTGCATCAGAACATATAGTTCTAACCTATCCATATGAGGAGACTGCCTCGGTAAAGAGTGGATAAATGGATCAAACCCATCCAAGCAATTCGAGCCTTGACCAGTGGAGAGAAGCCCTGGTACCAGTCCCAGGCGTGGTAGGCGCTACCCCAGCCCTTCATCCTTTCTGAGCATGTTTTGGGTTAGTGAAATATGAAATTTGTACCAAAATGGAATTGATCGTGTTTGTAAGAGCATATTTGTGCTTACGAAAGTGAAATGGTGCAAAATGATTAAAAAACAGATGGAAAACGGGTTGTACGCGCAAGAACAAGCCTACTGTGCACATGGGCAATGCGGCGCCCTTGGTGTCCCACGCAAGGGCATGACTAGTGACGTGTGTCCCATGCATGGGGTGCTGCTAGGGATGCGTGGCCCATACACATAGAAAATGCAAAAAATTTTCTTATTGTAGAAAAACCATACAAAGTGCAAAAAATACAACTAAAATGAAGAATGACAGCTAGGGAAAGGGAACTTACTTTGAGCCTAACCAAATGGTCACATAGACAATGCAAAGTAGACCATTCTTAGTTTTGGGCCAAGCTCAAATTTTCTAATGCTCATCCTAGCCCCAAATTTCTAGTTTCTAGTGATACATAGTATAATTAGGGGTCCTCAGGAGCTTGAAAATGTATATTATCAAGCAAATCCATTGAGTTTTGGAAAAATGCAACAACTTTTGGGTTTTTGAAATTTTGAAATTTTAGGGATGAATCCTTCAAATGATCAAATGACTTCCCCATCACTAATGATTGCACGAGAAATTCCACACATGCTTAAAATATATTTCTACATAAACTTTACCCTCACATTAGCATCACAAGTACAAGTGGATATTACCTCTACCCACTTTGATAAATAGTCCACAACAACTAATATATATTCGAACCCAAAAGTTGGGGAAATGACCCATGAAGTCAATTCCCCATACATCAAACATTTCTACCACTAAGTTATTAGTAAGAAGCATTTCATTTCTCTTACTAATATTTCCAGTCTTTTGGCACCTATCACATCTCAAACAAAAATAGTATGCATCTTTAAATAAAGAAGGCCAAAATAAACCAGATTGGAGAACTTTAAATGCAGTATTCCGCCCTCCAAAGTGGCCTCCATAATGTAGCTCATAACAAAAAGATAGCACACTCTGCTGCTCCTCCTCTGGTACACATCTATGGATAATTTCATCTTTGTATATTCAGAACAAGTACGGATCATCCCAGAAGTAATACCTGCAAGTATGAAGAATCATTTTTCGTTATTTGAAAGATAGGTTAGGTCTTAAAATATCACATGTAAGATAATTTACAATATCAACATACCAAGGTACTTTTCCAACCTCAAACAACTGCCCATAAGGAAAAGAATCAACAATTTCATCTTTCAATTGATGCTTAAGTGTTTCATTCTCAAGAATGAGTCTAGATAAATGGTCAATTACAATATTCTCACTCCTTTTCTTATCTCTAATTTCAACATTGAACTCTTGAAGCATCAAAATCCAATGGATAAGCTTAGGCTTAGCCTGTGGTTTATTCAACAAATATCTCAAAGTTGTATGATTAGCATGAACAATAACTCTAGACCCTACAATGTATGATCTAAATTTATCTAAAGCAAAAATTACAGCTGAGAGCTCTTTCTCAATAGTTGTGTAATTCACTTGTGCATCATTTAAAGGTAAACTCACATAGTAAATTACACGGAACAATTTATCAATTATTTGCCCTAAAACTACTCCTACAGTATAATCAAAAGCATCACACATAAGCTCAAAAGGCAAAGACTAGTAAGGTGCAACAATAATGGGTGTTGTGGTGAGTTTCTCTTTTAATTTATTAAAGGCATTCAAACATTTTTCGTTGAACTCAAATGGCACATCCTTAGACAACAAATCACACAAAAGTTGGCTTATTTTAGAAAAATCTTTAATGAACCTTCTATAAAAACTAGCATGCCCAAGGAAACTTCTAATTCCTTTAACATTTGTAGGGGGAGGCAATTTTTCAATATGAATTTTAGTTTTGTCAATCTCAATTCCCTTACTAGAGACTATATGCCCAAGGATTATCCCATTGTTCATTATATAGTGACTTTTTTCCCAGCTAAATGTCAAATTGCATTCAATATATCTCTCTAATACCCTAGTTAACTTATACAGATAGTCATAAAATAAGGCACCAAATAAAGAAAAATTATCCATAAATGCCTCAATGAAGTCCTTCACTATGTCCGAAAAAATGGACAACATGCACCTGTGAAAAGTGGTCGGAGCATTGCACAGACCAATTGGCATCCTTCTGAAAGCAAATGTTCCAAATGGACAAATAAAGGTTGTCTTAGCTTGGTCTTTTGGTGCAATCGTCACCTGGTAATAACCTGATAAACCATCAAGAAAACAATAGAATTGATGCCCAATAAGTTTATCAAGCATCTGATCAATGAAGGGGAGTGGGAAATGGTCTTTCTTAGTAGCTGCATTCAGCTTCCTATAATCAATACACATTCTCCATCTAGTTGTAGTCCTAGTAGGCATTAATTCTCCTTTCTAATTATTAACTACTGTGATTCCCGGCTTTTTAGGCACTATATGAACTAGACTAACCTACTTACTTTCCGAGACCAGAAAAATGACTCCATCATCAAAAAGTTTTAAGACTTCCTTTTTCACTACCTCAAGTATATTGGGGTTTAAACACCTTTGGGCTTTTCTTATTGGTTTAGCTCCCTCCTCTAGAATAATTCTATGTATGCATATAGAGGGGTTAATCCATTTTATATCACTTAAAAACTCCACCCAATAGCTTGCTTCAATCTCCTCAACTCACTCACAATATCTTTTTCCTCCAAATCAGTCAAATCAGAAGAAATGATGGCTGGTTGAATCTCACCCTCTCCTATAAAAAACAAACTTTAGGTGTTTAGGCAACTCCTTAAGTTCCAGCACTGGTTGTGGCTCTTTAGGTCTCTCCTCAACCAGGGTTATTTCTAAAAGCTTTATACACTCATCTCCCTCTAGAATATCCTCAGCTAAATCCAA
Source organism: Vernicia montana (assembly GCA_949750685.1). Lineage (NCBI taxonomy): Eukaryota > Viridiplantae > Streptophyta > Magnoliopsida > Malpighiales > Euphorbiaceae > Vernicia > Vernicia montana. The sequence continues at coordinate 4,442 of CATKHJ010436731.1, read as the reverse complement.
TATCTCATAACACTCCCTTATACCATCTTTAAAAATGTCATCATGCCCACCTAAAGTTAGAGCTAATTCTAACTCATCATCTCTTTGTACTTGGAGGAAGACATCTTTAACAGATATATTAATGCAATCAACAAAAGAACACTCCTCATATAATGTTGTAACGGGAATGGGTGATGTGTCAAAAATAGAAAAAACAACAATCTCACCTAACATAATCATAGATAATTTCCTATTTTTAACATCAATAAGAGTGTTCGTGGTAGTTATGAAAGGTCTACAAAGGAGAATTGTATGGCTCTTTTTCACTAGCTTGCACATCTCCAAAGTCTAAAACAATAAAATCAACGGGCACAATAAGCCCACCAACCTTAACTAGAATATCCTTGATTATCCCTTTAGGGTACCGAATGGATCTGTTAGCTAACTGTAAGCACATCCTAATAGGCTTAAGTTCTCATAGATCTAGTTGTTTAAATATAAAGGCATAAGATTAATCCCAGCCCCAAGATCTAGCATACCTGAGGTCTCTTCACTATTACCCATGGTTATTTTAATGACAAAACTACCTAGATCATTATGTTTGGGCAGTAGTTGATGTTGCAATACTGCACTTGCCACCACAGAAACTAGTACCTTCTCATCATCCTCATATCTCTTCCTCTTAGTGCTCAGCTCCTTGAAAAACTTCACATATGCTGGTACATTCCTGATAACATCTAACGAAGGCAAGTTAATTTTAACTTTTGATAGCATTTTATATAAATCTAATTATTGTTTATCTTGTTTTTCATTGCTTGGGTAAGGTATAGGAAGTTTGTATGGATTAGATGCCTTGTGCAACTCTGGAATTTGTCTCATTTCTTTCTTAGATTCTTTTTCCTTAAGCTTCTCTCTCACTTCATCATTTTCTTGTTCACATGCAAATCAGTCACATCACTGGAAATAGATTCACCAACCTGATTATCTATTACCTTTCCACTTCTCAGTACTGCAATTGCCTTTATCTATTCAGGTTGACTAGGCAATTTTCCTTTTTGATACTCTGCATATGATTTGCAAACTGCCCAACTTGGATTTCCACCCCTTCATAGATGCCTCCAAAGAATCCAATCTTCGATTACTTGCCTCCTAATTCTAGGCACTAGCTTGAATGAAGGCATTCAAACTATCCTTCAATGATGGTTTCTTTGGCTGATTCTGAATATGATTAGAGGATTGCCCCTGGAGCTGATTTGTCCTCTAGTACTACTAGAATTGTTATTGAGGCTACTAATAATGCTGTTATTATTGTGGATGCTGCTGATTATTACTTGTTCATAAGAAATTAGGATGATTTCTCCATCTTGGATTGTAGGTATTGGAGAATAGGTTATATCTTCCTCTAGGTTGGAATCCTTGCAAAGCATTCACTTGCTCTTCCTCACCTATAAAAAAATCAACTGCAACATTGCAAATGTTAGCTCTATGACCATAGACTCCACAAATACTACAAACCTCATAAGTGGGTGTATTTTGAGTTCCTTTAACTGTCAACAACTTTGCTTGCTTAGTCAACTCAACAACCTGCATTGCTAACTCCTGATTGGGGTTCACCTCATGTACCCCTGCCTTTCTTCCTCTTGCACTCTTCTACTTGGAGTTGGCTCCTAACATCTCAAACAGCTCATAAGTGTCATCTGCTATTTTCTCCCCCATAGCCCCACCAGCTGCATTGTCAACTGTATACTGACACTGCTGTGTTAGCCCATCATAGAAAAATTGGCTAAGTAGCTGCAGAGGATAGTGATGATGGGGGCATTGTATGAGTAACAACTTAAATTGCTCCTAGGCCTCATTAACAGGTTCTCCTTCCATCTGACTAAAAGTAGCAACCTTGGTCTGAAGGTCTGTAGTCTTCTGGTGAGAATAGAACTTCCCCATGAATTTATTATAGACCTCATCCTAGGAAACCATAGAATTGGGAGCTAAAGTCATTAACCACGCTTTTGCCCTGTCCTTGAGAGTGTAAGGGAAACACCACATTCTTAGCTGATCCTCGTTCAAACCTTGCAGTGGAATTGTCTGAATGGTAGTGTAAAACTCCATGATTTTTGTTTAGTGGATCTTCATTTGGCATTCCATAGAAGGATGGCAATCTGTTGTAATGGATGTTTTTCAGCTCAGTTTCGTGTTGCATCCCCTAGTCTAATGCAAGAAGTTGTTGTGCCAATGATAGGCCTAGCAAACTCCTTCATTGTAAGCTGTCTATTTGGTGGATTCTCTCTTATCTCTTCTTTTTGCTCTTGTCTTTCTGCCTTAAGAATATTTTCTTTCTGATCACTCTCCTCACTATCTTCTTTAAAGCTGTGCTCTTATGATATGTGTTCAAACTGTGTTCCACCTTTTTTGTTAACTCTATGTATATTGTCAATGTAGGGCAGTAGTTCTCCTTCTTGAAATCTCCTCCCCTGCATAAATCAAGAGAACACTTGCAAAGACAGTAAAAAACACATGCTCACAAAAACAAAAAGGAAAGAATAACTAAAACAAAAACAAGAACAAAATTACAATAATCAAACGAAAATAGGATTTTTCTAATTGAACTAAAACACAAAAAACAAACACAATACTTAAAACACAATAACAAATAATAGAAACTATCACACTGCGCCTTTAGCCTTCCCCGACAATGGTGCCAAAAAGTACCCTAATAAATCTAGCTCAGACAACTACTCGTAAGTATACGAAGATGTTGTAGTAATGGGTAAGACATCTCAAGGTTGTCTCTCAAGAAAGACTGTGTAAGAGTTGTTTGATTATGAACAAACAAAATAATTATAAAAAAAATCCTAAACACTCTAATCAATTTGGAATGAGAAATATTAGAAAGGAATTACATTAATTAAATTAAAACTAAAACAATGAATTAAATGTTCTAAGTAATAATTAAAAAAGGGTTTAGGGTTCATAATCCACCAATTAATAACTATGCTAGGGCAACTGACTAACTAAATTAATTTGCCACAAATAATAATTAATGAAGCTAAGACTAAATTACGGTTCAAAACTATTAACTTTCGTATTCACAAATTTTATCCCTAATTAGTATTTACCAAATTAATTACCAATTAATTAGGTATTATATTTCTAATTCATACTTAATTTCCTTTTAAACTAGATCTAGTATTAAATTAGTTTCTCAAACTAATTCAATACCTAGGGTTAAACAATTATTGACCAGATAACTGAAAAACACAATATTGCAAGTTAAAAGGATTAAGCAAATAATTCATGTCAACTACCCTAACATAATTAATTAATTAAATTCATCATAGCCCTAAACAAAAGATATTTAGCCATTAATTAATTTAACAATCATCAATTTAATTAATATATTAATCTCAATCAACATTGTCATGATTAATTTAAGGACAATAATTAAATTGAATTGAATTAAATATTGAAATAAAGTTAGGAATACAATATTGCTAGATCAATGGATCCCAAGCTTTGACATCAATCCCTTGAAGTAAATTAATCTTAAAGCCAAAAATCCTTTGAATCAACACCACCTTGTTGAATTGAAATCCAAATTAATATAAAAATCCTAAGTTAATTGTCTTTCAATAGAGGAAAAAAATCGAAACAAAAAGAAAAAGGAACTGGAAAATAAAATAGAGCTGCTCGTGAAATCCCTCTCTGCTCCACCTCCTCTTTCATATGATGGGGACACACACACACATATATATATATATATATGTGCAACCGATTTGACAGAACAACTCAAAAGATAAAGAAGTATCATTATGTATATATATGTATAACAAAACACATGACACGCCTATGTTTTAAATTGACATAGGCGTGTCATGTTTGCTTGGCACGCCCATGTGGCCTTTTTATTTTATTTTTTTATTTATATTATTTTTTTCTTTTGAAAGCCCTTGGCTACCCTATTTAAATGCCCATGTTGATTCTTGTTTTGGCCCATCTCCACCATTTTGCTTGCAAACTATATGATTTTTAAGTAAAACTTGCACCATTCTCACCACCACATAAACTCAACTCAACACAACCAAACCTTAATCCCAAAATTAATTGGGGTCGGCTATATGGATTCTTTGTTTCCACTCTAAACAATTTTGGATAACGTCTTCTGATAATTGTAATGCCTCAAAATCATACTATATTCCTCCAATTATTATATCATGGACCCGAGTCCACAATGCATTGTGGACCAGAAGCACGCAAATATTTTTTTTCTTTCAAAATAATGACCTAGTTTGTTGTTGATGGCGCATCACTTTCAGAGCTAAAAAAAAATTTCAGTTATTTTCTCTTTCCTCCAAAATCTTCAACTGAGATTCAACAATTCTCATCAAAATCGTGAACAGAGATCATCAAAATCATGAAGCAGTAACCACGAATCATCAAGAATCGATCATTTTCTCTTCATCTCTCCT
>CATKHJ010436670.1:0-27302 GCA_949750685.1 Vernicia montana | reverse complement strand
ATAATTATACAATTATATAATAATAAATAATTTGATAATATTAAATATAATATTATATAAATATATAAATATTATTTACTTTTATTAATTTGAATTTTTTTATTTTTTATTTTTAAATAATAAAATTAAAATTATATTTATTATATATATAAGGGCATTTTAGTTATTTTTTATAAATTTAACAAAAAAAAATATAAAAACTGAATGAATTGACTAAATAGTCTGATAAAATTAAAATTAAAAGATTAATTAATTAATTTCTTAAAAAATAAAAATTAATTAATTAATTATATCAAAACTAAATAATAATTTGTTTTATTAGTTTGGATTGGTAGTGGTGTTTATCAATCCAAACTTTGGCCCACAAAGCATAAACTCTAAACTCTGGCGCACACTTTGGCAAAAAGAGAAAAAAACTCTGGCGCACAAAGCACAAACTCACGTTTTTCTTTTAATTTGCGCACAGGCGCAGACGCACACAACATAAATCATCATCTTAATAAATCAAGTGGAAATTACACTAAATATATTTTTTTTAATTTTTTTTTTAAAATATTTTTTTATTTTTTCAGATTTTTAAAAATATCTTTTTTTTTTTTTTTTTTATATTTGTGATATACATTTGATATACTTTTAAAAATGGAGTATTTTTTAAATAAAAAATTTAATAAGTGTATTTAAAAAAAAAAGACATGTATGAAAATATTTTATTTTTTTGGAATATTTGTGTACAAACTCCATCAATCAAATAAGATAAAAGAATGTTGTAAGAACTGGACCGGACCGGCCGGTCCTACCGGAAAAATCGGGAACCAGAGGCCAGGTCGGTTCGGTTCTGGTCTGGTCCGGTTCGGTTTTGTGTGTGTGTGTGTGTTTGGATATTAAAAAAAAAAATTGGACTAAAAAAATTAAAATCTATGATTGGAAAATTCAAGTAGGCACAGGCCAACCTATTTTGGTCCGACATTCGTGTACGCAGATCGCGCGCTCACACGTTGAACCTAAGCCCAATACCATGGATTTGCACCCCCGGTTCATTACTTACTCTAATAACATTTATTAATTTTAATTATATGTATATTATATTTTTTAACATATAAATAATAAATATATTAATTTATTTAAAATTCCGGTTCGACCCCGATTCGACCTCTAACCCGTGATCCTCTGTCTTCAACGGTTCTAAGACCGGGTCGGATTTGAAAACATTGGATAAAACTAATAAATATAAATTATAAGTAGTAAAAAAGAATAATTTAAGAGGATATAAATTAACTGATGAGAGATTGTTTTAACTTAATTAGAAATTTTGAGTTCAAGTTTTAGATATTCAAATGTTTTAAAACTCTTAAGAGAGAATTTTGTCGTCCTTATAGTTTCACCTTATTCGAATTCGAATTAATCGAAATTTATATAGTAATTCCGGATATCGAATTCTTTAAAAAAGAATATGAAGATTTTTCTGGAGGAAAATTATATGAAAAAATTGAAATAAATATAAAAATATTTATTTATGAAAATGACATTGATGTTTACAACTTAGCCATACTAGTAAAAGTATGTTTGTTGTTCAAAACTTTTTGTAATAAACAATTAAGTAAAAATTAATTAAATATATAATGAAAGTGACATTGATGATTACAATTTATCCATAATAATATATTTGATGTTTAAAACTTTTGTTCTGAACAATGTTCTAAACTATTGTACTAAACAATATTTTAAAGTTATAAAGTATGTCTATTACCTATATAAAAAAATAATAATAAAAGTGGTATTATTCATTATAAATAGTAAAAAGTGAATTTTATAGTGCACCTGGTATATAAATGTACCTCCTAAATAATTTTATATTATAAGTTAATAACAGGTAAATTTTAATTTATTGTATAAGTTGCAACAAGTTAAAGTGGATTTCATATTTAAAAAAACATGTGACTTACATGTGATTAATTAATTAAGAATAGTGGACTTAAATGATTTGGACTTTTCTAATAACTTATCAAAAAGCATATTGTAATGTACTTATGACATGAATTTAGAGATTTAATTAATATAAATAAATACTTGATAATTTAATAATTGTTATGCAAAATAAAAAAATTAATTTCAATAATATTATTATTTCAAAATAAAAAAATATACGCTTAATAAACCCCTTACGCCATCTCCATTCTTTTATATATGTCTTTCATCTAATTTTTCTTTTTCCGTTTTTTTTTGAAAAATTTTATTGATTAAAATATGTGAGAATTTTCTAGTAACAATAATAATTACTCTTTCTGTTACTTAATAGATGATGTTTTGAAGGTTTAATTTTATTCCATATTACTTGACGTTTTCCTTTTCTCAATGTACATTATTTTTTTTTTTAATTATACCCTTATTTATTAGAGTAATAATTAAAGTAATACTCTTTGAGTATTTAAAGTTTAAGGGTAATACAGTTTATTTAGTTATGTAGCAATGGTTATTTAACACAATCCTTAATTCTTGTGCAAAAATCTTAAACGACATCTATTTAGGAACGGAAGGAGTAATACTCTCTCCCTTCCTTTTTATCTGTCATTTTTTGTTGTTTCACAAAATTTAAGAAATAATTAATTACGCTAAGTTCTAAGAATAAGATGACTAAATTACCCTTATTGATTATAGAGTAATTAACAATATGTGCAGTAATTATAGAGTAGATGATAATGATAGAATTGAAAAAAAAAATTAAAGTCTTATTGGTTTTCTAAAGTAATAGATATTTTGGAAAAAAAAATTCATTCAAAAAACGACAGATAAAAATGAATGGAGAGAGTAATAAATTATTAAATAGGATTAAAATAATGAAAAATAGGATTTCAAAATAATTATAATTTCATGAAAATAAATTTTGATTCAATAATATTAAAATTATTTTTATAACAAAAGGTGTCGAATTCAAAATATAGTTATTGTTCAATTAATAAAAATAAATTGTGATATTTTCATATCTCTAATACTTAATAGATATTAAAACCAATTCTAACAAAAAAAACATTAATTATGGTCAATACATAGCAATTATATATTTTCAAGTAATTTTCAATTTTCAATTTATATTTTCAAGTAATTTTGATAAGATACCAACAATAAATCATGATATGAAAGTGCATATTTAATATATAGTAATTAATTTGTGTTTTATTCAACTAATAAGTTTAATTAACTTGCTAACTTGTTCATCAAAAAAAATTATTATTTGTTCAATAGCAGAAAGATCTATAAGCTCATTTAGCCAATAATATTAGAATCGTAAACATTATTGAGAATCACAAACCTTTATATATATACTCTTAGAAAATTTAAATATAATTAAGACTTTTGACCGTCTAGTAAAAATAAAAAATTGATTATAAAAAAGTAAGTTTCCACAATGAAAGAAAATTTTGATTATAAAAAAAAAAAAAAAAAAGTTATCTTTTATAATACAAACAAATATTTTTTTGTCATCTATTAAAATTTAACACATGCATCCTTTATAGCCTTATATGCATAGTCAAATCAAAATATTTGAGTATAAAAAACTAAGTATTTAAGGTGTAAAAAAAAATAGAATTCAAAATAAAGTCATCTATTTTATTAAAATCAGACGACTTTTTTCATACATATTGAAAAAAGTCATATGCTTTTAATAAAAAAAATAACTTTTGGCAATTATATTTCATACTCCACTAGTTTAATTCAAAATAATAATTAACATTTAAATAATATAAATCAGATCATTTTATACCCTTATATACATAGTCAAATCAAGATATTTGAGTATAAAGAACTAAGTATTTGTAATACCCCAAGCTCTTGTGTGATTCCTTATAAGTATTTAAATGAGCTATAAGTCTTGTGTCATGAGTATTTATGAGTTATGAGACTGATTTTATGTGCATATGTGTGTTACTAGTTGCAAGTCAAGTGTATATGTGATCTATGTGTAAAGATTTGGATTTAGAATCAAGATTTTCCCAAAATTCTGTCTCTAAATGAAAGTCACAGCGGTAACATAAAAGTCACGGCAATAACATGAAAGTCACGGTGGTAACATGAAAGTTACGGCGGCAACTTTCAGATTGAAGAAGTAGAAATCGCCTCTGGATGAAAGTTGCAGTCGTAAGTAATTTTCATAGTTGCGGTCGTGAACTTCATAGTTGCGGCGATGAAGTGTGCATGAACAGTAGTGTGGACTTATGAGTTGTGGTCGTAATTTCAAGAATTTCGCCCATAACTCATAGGTTGCGGTCGTAACTTTAAGGTTGCGTCCATAACCTGTGTTTGGGACAGAATCAGGAAATCGAGTATTTAAAGAGATTTTAAGATCCAATTCATTTTATTACGCTATTTTCTGAGTTCTAACTCTATTCTCTCTTAAAGAAACACCAATCCACTCACATTAAATGCTAAGGAGTCTCATTAATTGCTTCATCTACATTACTAAAGAGATTTAGGGTTTCAAGAGTCCATTGTTTTTCATCTTTTGAAAGCATTCATTAAAGAGGTAAGTTAGGGTTTAAGTTTCTTTCAAGTTTCTCCTTCATTCTTGTTATAAATCCATTCGTGGAGAAGCAATAAGATTAGGAGTCATGAGTCTATCATGGTTATGATAATTTAGAGCATGATTTTGATATGCATTGTTATTTCTATATGTTATATGTATAGTTCCTCCTAGAAGGCTTGATGAGAATCATGAGGACCATGATGAATTGATGTGATTGAAGTCTTCTAAGAGATTTTAGAACATTTTTTTTGGCTAAGGTGAGTAGAAAATATACTACTATTCTTGTATTTGAATTCCTAAGACTTAATGCCTATATTTTTGTATGAGTCACCATGAGAAATTATTTATTGAACAATATTGTTTCATAAAACTTTATAAGTTCTTTATTAGCCATTTGCTAATTCTTATTTGTTTATGAGAATCATGTGAACCATATGAGCTATTTGTTTATGAGAACCTTAATTATTCTATCTATATGTTAATAACCTGTAATGGTATAGAAATCCCCGACTGATGTGGGTTAACCTTCAGACATTGTGTACATTATAACCCAATGGATAGGGTATAATATCCTACCCCTATCTAGGAAGGGTAAATTGTCCTAGACGTGAAATCTGATCTATTTCATGCATTACGAGGAAGAGTATGTTAATTACACCTCTACTCTTATTACAAGGAAGAGTATGCCCAATCAACCTCTACTCTTTATTATGAGAGGAATATCCTAATAAAGTGCCTCTATTCCTAATATATTACGAGCTGATTTCTATATCCATCTATCTATGAGTTATGATTTCTTTTATAAGCTATATACATATTTATTCTTGTATATTATGAGTTATTGATTCTTACGAGTTATATGAATCTCATATGCTATATTGTAAGTCATTTGATAAGTTATGAGCCCTACCATCCTTGTGAGCTAGCCTTCAATTACCTAGCCTCACAAGTATGGTAGTATATTCTTAACTCACTATTTTATCTCATTAGTGATTCCATTTTTCAAGAGATTAGAAGTTTATAAGCTCGGTTATTCAGATATTTTTCCTTTCTAAAGAACCAATTTGATCAATGTAATTCCTCCAATTATTATTTATGTATTTGAGATACTTTAGTGCTCCATGTGTGTAAAAGAAGGATATTCTTTTGGCCTTAATGGCAATTATATGAATGAATCTATATTCATTGTTTTATGAGAATTATGAGATGTACTAGATTATGAGCAAATGTATGTTATGTGATATATGAGTTAGATGCTAATATGTGTATGAGTTCAGGTTCTGATCTTGGAATAAGTATGTGTTCGTTAATTGTTATGTGTGATGAGAAGGGTTCTACGGATTTTCGATGGTTTTATACTTACCCATACCCTAGGACCGTCACAGTTGTGGAGTTGGGCTATGACAGTAGTTAAGGTGTAAAAAAAATTTAGAATTCAAAATAAAGTCATCTTTTTTATTAAAATTAAACGACTTTTTTTCATACATACTAAAAAAAGTCATATATTTTTAATAAAAAAGATGACTTTTGGCAATTATATTTCATACTCCATTAATTTAATCCAAAATAATAATTAACATTTGAATAATATAAATCGGATCATTTTATACCCTTATATGCATAGTCAAATCAAGATATTTAAATATAAATAACTAAGTATTAAAGGTGTAAAAAATTTTGAAAATTTAAAAGAAAGTCGTATTTTTTATTAAAATCAAACAACTTTTTTTTTTCATACATACTGAAAAAAATAATCTATTTTTTTAAAAAAAGATGACTTTTGGCAATTATATCTCATACTCCACTATTTTAACCGAAAATAATAATTAACATTTGAATAATATAAATCTGATCATTTTATACCCTTATATGCATAGTAAAATCAAAATATTTGAGTTTAAATAACTAAATATTAAAGGTGTAACAAATTTTGAGAATTTAAAAGAAAGTTATCTTTTTTATTAAAATCAGACAATTTTTTTTTATACATACTAAAAAAAGTCATATGTTTTTAATATAAAAGATGACTTCTGGAAATTATATCTCATACTTTGATAGAATAGTTAATTTATTGTATATAAAATGCACTGGATCACTTAATCTCCATTACACACCGTTTTTGTGAGCTCTTCTATTTTTCTGTTCTAATGATTTTAATCATAGTTTGGTACTGAGTTTGAATAAGCTGGATAAAATTGGCTAAAGTAGAGTAAGTTTGAGTCTTATGGTGAAGAAGAAAAGTCCAAGTTGCCTTACTGAAATCATCCACCAAAGTGAGGAAGTAATGAGCACCAGAATTGGAAGCATGTTTGTAAGGTACCCAAAGATCTATATGAACAAGATCAAAAGGTTTATTAGTTTGAGTTGTACTTGTTGGGAAAGGGAGCCTCTGTTGTTTAGAAATGGAACATATTTCACAATGGGTATCAAGATCATTGGGATTAAAATCTATGCCTGCAATATGTTTTAAAGCTACATTGGAACAATGACCAAGTCTATTGTGCCACAAAATAGATGTATGCAAAGAATTAGAAGTTTTATTACTAGAAGTAGAAGCAACATTACAGGAATTCAAAGATTTGGGAACAATTGCAGTACACTGAAAGTGGTTATTCAGAAATATTTTTGAAGGTCTGGAATATTTACAAATGAGAGATTTGATTTCAGTAACATCAAAGCTGGTCTAATCTAATTTGTAGAGGTTGCCTTGTACTTTGCCCACTGCAAGTATCTCTTCAGTCACTAGGTCCTAAAAGATACAGAAAGTTGGGTAAAAAATAACAATGGTGTTAGTATTTTCGAGGTATTTTCTTACTGACAACAAGTTAAATTTAAAGCTTGGTATATAAAGGACTTCATTCAAATTTATTTTCTTATCTAAATTGACAGAACCAATATGGGTGACTAGTTTAACAGTACCATCAGGTAGAAAGACAGGGTTCAATTTGGTTAAGACTTTGGTATCTTGGAGAGATTGAAAATCATAACATATGTGATTTGAAGCTCCTGTATCAATTATCCAAGAACTAGAATCATAACAATCAAACAAACTCAATGCATATGAAATGGCCTGACCTGCAGAATTCAACATGCTAGCAAGATTCTCAGTATTGACTCCTTTGTCCTTTATGTACTTAAACATTTCTTGCTGAATAACATTTGCCAAAGAAGCCCAATTACCAGTATTTTCACCATGCTCTTCGATAGGTGTATCTAGTACCTATCCAGCAAATTTCATTTGACCCTTTCCTTTCTAGTCCTTATATTCCTTATACCAATCAGGTAGTCCATGAAGTCTAAAACAACTATCTCTAACATGTCCATCCCTATTGCAGTAATCATAGAACCTTTCACCTTTCTTGTCTGATTCCCTTTTTTTGAAATTATTAGAATTATTCTTCCAGGTACCTTTATTATTGAATTGTGACTTTACCATAAAAGCAGCATTTTCATTAGAAGAACCAACATTCAAATGTACTTCCCTTTGTTTCTCTACACGCAACACCATAGAATATGCTTTGTTTACACTAGGAAGAGGATCCATTTGAAGAATCTGATTTTGAACATGATCAAAGGTGTCATTTAATCCCATGAGGAATTGAATTAAGTGACTCTGAGAAGTAATTTCTAAAACTAATTTCGCTGCTCCACAAGTACAAGCAGGCAAAGGTGATAAGCATGTTAATTCATCCCATAACCTCTTCAGATTAGTGTAATACTTAGCAATAGACTGATTTCCTTGAGAGGCATAATTAATTTCTCTTTGAATCTGGTATAGCAATGGTCCATTGCTCTCACCGAATCTTTCACTTAATTCATCCCAAAGATCCATTGTAGATGTGGTATATATGAAAGATTCCACTAGATCTTTAGATATTGAATTCAATATCCAAGATGTTACCATACAATAAACTCTGAGCCATTGCTCATAATCAGTAGCATCCTCTTCAGGTTTAGGGCATTTACCATTAATGAACCCCAATTACTTTAACACCTAAGGCAATCTTCATGGATCGACTCCATGATAGAAAATTAGAACCATTTAGAGGCGTAGTAACGAGTAACATACTTGGATGGTCTGAATTTTGCAGTAGAAGAGGATTACCATCATTAATGACATGAGTTACTTGATTACCATGGTAAGCAAACAGTTGCTGGCAATAAGAGTTTACAAACTCAGTACCATTATCTGTTTGCTTAACATTTGAATAATGTAAATCGGATCATTTTATACCCTTATATACATAGTCAAATCAAGATATTTGAGTATAATGAACTAAATATTAAATGTGTATGAAAAATTTGAAAATTCAAAAGAAAGTCATTTTTTTTTTTATTAAAATCATATGATTTTCTTTCATACATACTAAAAAAGTCATATGTTTTTAATAAAAAAATGACCTTGCAAAAAAAAAAAAGTCATCTTTTTTATTAAAATTAGACGACTTTCTTTCATACATATTGAAAAAAGTCATTTATTTTTAATAAAAAAGATGACTTTTGGCAATTATTTCTCATATTCTACTAGTGTAACCCAAAATAATAATTAACATTTGAATAATATAAATCGGATCATTTTATACCCTTATATGCATATTCAAATCAAGACATTTGAGTATAAAGAACTAATTAAGTATTAAAGGTGTAAAAAAATTTTAAGAATTTAAAAGAAAATCATCTTTTTTATTAAAATCAGACGACTTTCTTTCATACATATTGAAAATAGTCATCTACTTTTAATAAAAAAGATGACTTTTGACAATTATATCTCATACTCTACTAGTTTAATCCAAAATAATAATTAACATTGAATAATATAAATCATATCATTGTAGTATATTATGTTCCTTTGTAATATAATAAAAGTTGGTATTTTATAAAAAAAAAAAAAAAAAGACAAAATATGAGGAAAAGATAAAATTTTAATAATTATTATTATGAGCAGTCATTTTGGTTTTCTTATATCAATTTGATTTTTTTTTTTTTTTTTTGTGAAATAAGTTAAATTGTGTCTTCATCAAATTACATTTTTTGAAAATTACATGTTAGTAAGAGTCAATGAAAATTTTGTTTATTAACATCTTAATCATATTTAAAATTAAAGTTGTCGATTAATTGAATTAATATTCACTATTTCACTATATAATGAAAGATTGCAAAAAATGTCATTCAACTAATTAGTGTTAGATTCAACTTGACTAAGTTTTAATTAAAAATTAGTTGAAATTGATTCCATTAATTGTTTTTATTTTTTTATTATTATTTAGAATTTATAGATATAAATGAATTTTATTAAATTTTATGAAGTTTATTTATAAATAATTAACTATATACATTTTATATTTTATATAAAAGATTTTTTTTTGAAATTTTATCTAATTAATTCTATAAAATTAGTTATATTTAAAAAAGTCTTATCAAATTTGATGGAATTTACAAGTAATTATAAGGAAAAATTATTTTGAGACTTCTAAACTTATTATTATCTTTTATTTATTGCAATATTCCAAAATTTTATAAATTTTATAATTTGTATTTTTATAAAAATATATATTTATTCAGTTTATTGAATATTTATAATTTAAATTAATATATGTATTTATATAATTCTAATTTTATTTTATGTTTATATTTAGAAAATAAAAATGATGTATGTAATTGTGAGATCTCGCTCGAACGCCCCCTCCCCTCACTCGGGAAAAATGCGCTTTAAGGAAAGGCGAACAATTTTTAAGGGAGTTAAGGTACGAGTTTCGGTACTCACGATTGGAAGCGGCTATCGACTCAGAAAATTGACTAATTTGATTTTTGGAAAAATATTTAGGAGTCGCCATCCTAATTTATTTAAATGAAAAAATTAGGGAAAAACTCAAATTGACTTCAATTCATTAATCTTTGATTAATTTACCCAAAGATAAAATCACTAACTTTCGAACCAAGTTAAGCTCGGGGACTAGATTTTTTGTTTTAAATAATCTCAATTTGACTCTTAAAATTTGATTTGACTTTTAAAATTTGATTTCATGGATGACAAATATTAATTACAATTTAAAGTGTATGAGTATGACATAATTATGAATGCATGGAAAAAAGTAAAGAGCAAGTAATTAACTAGTTGCAGTAAGTAAAATTTACAAGAAAACATGAATTAAAATAAAAAGGGAACGAGATTGATTGAGATTTGAATTTAGATTCCAAACGTGCTTACGTACCCCATTGGATGAAGATTAAAACTTACGTAGTTCATTCCACGGTGAGGTGGAGAGGTTTAAGGATAAGTCCAATTTGATCGGATTGATTTGATTTGGGTTTGAGTGAAGGTAATAGATTATACCTTCTTTTTTGAAATTTGTGGTGGGTGGATGGTTTTACCGAATTGGAGTTTCGTTTTTGGAAAGGTGGATTGGATTAAACTAACCATTTAAGGGAGATTAATTTAAAAAGGACTAATTACCCAATTTTTAATTAATTAAAATGATTAATTAATTAATCGAATTGAGTGGAGGATAAATTAAAATTAATTAATTAAAAATCAAAGAGAGTTTTAATTAATTAGAGAGAGAAATAAAAAAAATAGTAGAAAATTCGATAGCAACTCTTGGTGTGTCTTGAAATAAGGAATGGAGGGGAGTATTTATAGGAGATGAAAGGGGGTGAAAAGACCAAAAAGAGTTGAAAAAGTAGGTTAAAAGATGTCGCAAAAGCAGAATTTCGACATACAGAAGGACCATGTTTATAGATGAAACTTATACTTTATAACCATTAAATCACCGTTTTTTAATTATGACAATTAATTCAAATGACTAGCAATTTACTGAAGTGGTAAACTAATATAAACATTTTATATCTATTTATTATTAAATATACATTTTACTAATTTCAAAAAATATATATACCTTTTACTTATTTAACTTATAATACTAAATTAAAATATTTCTAAAAATTAAATAATAAAATATACATGTTAAATATTTTAATAAAAATATTAAAATAATTATTTATTATAATTATTAAAAAAAAATGACTTATATGTTTATGGTCGTCCATTATGAATTGGACGACCATAAATATAAACATAATGGACGACCATAATGGTCGTTGTCCATTATGGTTGTCCAATTCATATGAATTGGACGACCATAAACATAAATATAATGGACGACCATAATGGTCGTCGTCCATTATGTTTATGTTTATAGTCTTCGAATTCTTATGAATTGGACGACCATAAATATAAACATAATTGCTGACCATAATGGTCGTCCATTATGGTAACATAAATATGAATTGGACGATTATAAGTATTATGGTCGTCCAATTCATATGAATCGGACTACTATAAATATACTTTTTTTTTATTTATATTTAGATTATACTAGATTTAATTATCTCATTTAAGAAAAATAATAATATATTAAAAATATTTAACAATTGAAATAAAGAGTGATAATTTAAAATTTATACATAGTATCTATCATATTATTTAAATTCTATTTTTTAAATAAGTTTACCTTATAATATATATTCAAACAGTCGATATATGTTCAAATAAGTAAAAAGTATATTTAATAAGCTATTTATGTCAATTTTAAATAAATAGTATATAGATTAGATTATATATAAGTAAAAGTATCCTCTAATTATATTAGATGGGATATATATATATATATAAAATCTATTGAAAATATTTTATACTCAAATAGTATTTTTCTAAAATAATAATTATACTACATAATTATTTTAATATTTTTATTTTAAAATATTTAACATGTATATTTTATTATATATTTTTAATAATATATGTTAAATAAATAAAAAATATATTTAATAAACTACTCCTTCTCATTTCAAATAATAATAATAATAAATAGAAATAACTAAATATAATTAAAAAAAACTAAAAATAAATAAATAAATACCAAGCGAGGCCTCCTTTCTGGATTTTTGGACACCTCCCAAAAGAGTTGGTCACCTGATCCTATAGGATCAGACAACCAAGCTTTTTTTACTTTTTACTTTTTTGATTTTTTAATTAAATATAAATATTATTGTTTATTATTAATATAAAAAAAATTATATTCACATTTTATGTATATTAAACAAGTAAGTAGTATATAAATTAGATGACCTATAAATCAAAATATCATCTAATTATATTAGATTAGATGACTTTTATGTTAACCTGCTATTAAAGGTAAAAATACTGGTTTATTTATAAATTAAGTGCATTGTAGCAAAAGAAAAAAAAAAAAAAAAAGCCAAACATTAAAATTTATCACAATCTAAAAATTATATAAATTCTATTATTCACATTCCCAATCCAAACATGCTCTAAATTTAATATTTTGTCACTTCTCACTACCAAACAACTAGTGTTATGTCATTTCTCCCCCACAAAACACCTCCCAAATGGCTTGGGGAAACTATAGCCATATATATTTAGATCATGGTGTTAATTAACTATTTTTCATTTTTTTTATACATGAAAAATTAATATAATACTGCTGAATTTAATCATAATTAACGCTTTAATTCCTATTATTAATAGTTTACACTTTGATTTTTATTTATGAAATTATATTTTTTATTATATTTTAATTCTTAATATTTTATTTTATATAATAGTTTCATTTTTGAAAATATAATGTATTTTAATTGTTAATTATTATATTATATTATATTTTAATCTCTCAAAAATTTTATAATTTTTATTAAAATAAGTTTAATAATTAAAAATATTAATTTCAAAATAATAAATATTAAAATATAAATTATAATAAATTTGGAGTATTTTATGGACCATATCTAATGGTACATTCATTTCACTGAATCACTGTCTGCTACAGCCAACAGGCAAGTTGCATGTGGGACCAGGGATTTTAGAGGCCAGTCACTTGCGTGCTGGTAAGGGAATATATATTGAGGGTGTGAATAATAATAACGGTAAATTAATGGAGTGAAAATAAATTCTCCAAAAATGATTTTCTTTTTCCTTTTTACGAAAACTTCTATATACCAACGTTAAATGTTAAATATCTTATGAGTAGATTTGTTGAAATAATTAACCGTTGAAATTTTTTAAAAATTAAATTTAAAAATTTCAAGAATCAGCAATTATAGTATAAAATGAAATTTCAATCGTTGATTTGATACTCAAGTATAAAAATTACGCTAACATGACCTATCAATTGATCTCAACATATGAGAATTTTAATGCTAGAATAAATTGTAGCACTACTTGAATGAAATGATGATGGAAATAATTTTAATTTAAACATTAATTAGGATTAATTTTTTGTCGCAAATATTTATTTATAGCATAAAATTAACATAATTTTCCTATTGGGTGTACATTTTAATAATGATAATGTTTTTCTGAAATCAAAATTTATTTTTTAGCATTTTGGACTTGCCATTCCTTAGAAAGTATTATTAAAAATTGATCTAATGAAATGAAGCAAGTGGCTTGCTGGAAACCAAAGTCTACACACAGCTGACAATATATAATATTAGCTGAAGGGTCCACAAAATGGTGAATTGGAAAAGGAAATAATAACCGATAAATTTTTTAAATTTCGATTTTTTTTTACTAGCATTACATTTTAATTATGATATGTTTGATTTAGTGATTGTGAGGGATGAATCTATAACCATTTTATTGGGGAAAACAAATTTTATAAAATATATTTAATTTTTTAACTTTTATGTATATTATTTAATTTTAATTTTATTAATTAAATTTCACTTATAGTTTAAAATCACATAGTTATAAAAAAATTCAATAATATTGTGTCAAAACTCATTATTCGAAAAAAATTTATAATTTTTTACTTTAAAATTCAAATACGATGAATAAAATTAGTATAATTTTATTTGTCTATTGAAACAAAAAATAAATTCTAAAAACACTATAATTAATTATTATATTTTCTATAATATAAAAGGTGTATAGTATAAAAATATGCTTTAATGGATTTTTTATTATTTTGGGGGACAATTTTAATTATTTAAGTCCAATTATATATATTTTTACACTTATTTTTTTATATAATAAACATATTTAAAAAAAAAAAAAAAAGAGGCCTAATGACTATGAAGATGATCAGTGATGGACGTAGGAATTTTAGTTAGAGAGGTTTAAATTAAGGTGTAACCACTAGTTAGTTAATATAAACAGGTGACCAATTTCAACAAATAGAATATATTTTTTAATAGGAGCTGTACGATTACTTCATGGAAAAAAAAATATTATGAAAAAAAATTATTCTAAATTATTAAATTATGCTTTGAAACACATTAAATTCAAGCAAGTTAAGGAAAATCCATTAATTTTAAATTTTTTTTATAGGCAAGATTAATATATTAATATCTTAACTATAAAATTATGTAGGCTTAGTTTAATGAGAAAGAAAAGAAATTGCTTACCTACAAGAGTGTACGTTACCCAATACAAAAAATTGAGAAAGAAAAGATCCAAATAAGCACGACAAAAAATTCTAAACTCACCAATTAATGATTTTTTTTATTAACTAAATAAACAAAAATTAAACCATTTGAATTTATAGGAGAACAAAGAAACATTTTGAAAAGCAACATTAAACCATTAAAACATTTGAATTATATCCCTATTTTTATTTTTAATTTCAGGGGGTCCAGTGTCCCCCTTGGCCCTTTAATGGGTCTGTCTCTGAAGATGATGATGAAGCAGCTTCAATGGCATGATCACAATGACCAAATGATGAATATGATGATGGAATGAAAAAGAAGATGAAGAAAACAATGACATGATGACATGAGCACAATTGAAGAACGCGTGAAGAACAAAAACTTAAAAATAAGAGTTGTGAGGACGAATCAACTTTGCCAAGAGTCACGAAGATGAATCAAAACCAACAAGAGTTGCAATGACAAATTAGCTTTACCAAGAGCCGCGAAGACAAATCAATCCAACAAGAGTTGCGAAGACAAATTAGCTTCACAAAGAGTTGTGAAGACAAATCAATCCAATCAAAATGTCACACCCCAACTTCGGAAGTGTGATGGTTTTAGGGCATGGGTAACCATAAGGGTACCAACAATCCGTAGAGCCCCTAATTCCATAATATAATTCACTTAACATACATTAAACATGATCCCAAGATCACAACCTGAGTTAACAATATCAGATACCTCACATATACCAAATGTATACTCATCAAATACCATTGTAATTCTGATATACTTAACATATGCCATATGTATACTAATTATATATTGATGTTCTCATTATTAATCAAGCATGTTACTGTTTATGATTCCATATACCATAATCCAAATAACATATCATATTACAATTTGTGACCATCATAAAGTATTCAAATTAATCAATTACTGAAATACTATAACCACAATAATCCATGGAGCTCTAAATAAGACGACCCAAAGAATTAAATCATGATCATCATATATTCAGTAGAGCAATCCCAAGTGAGACTGAAACTTGAGATCTACTTGCTGAGTTTGCTACTGGATCTGAAAATAATACATTGTGGGGGGTGTAAGAGGAGCTCAGTGAGTATATAAGAATAAAAATGGAGCAGTATATAAGTACATATTTATCAGTAGAATTAACAGGATCTCATTGTTTCAATGTGGAGGAGAAGATCAAAAGCAATCAATGATGGTTTGAAATCAATAATACCTTTTTAGTAGAAATCATAATTCTTGGAAGTAGTGTGCTTCCTACATGTAAATATTACAGTGGCGGCTTAAGTCTCGTTCACTCCCACAGTAATAGTAGCACGAGACTGATTAGGTCTCATAGCTAGGACCACCCTTCCTAGCTAGGGTTGAGTATGCTTGACCTACTAGCAGGCTTTACCATGTGCACATGACTGATGTGTTACCCCACATAAGATGGGGATTTCTGCTTTCAAGAATATAACAATGTCATTTTGATAAAGTAATTCAAGCATTATGATATTAAAAATCAATAATGCACAGTAATGAATCATTAAAATATTCAATGAAATTCTATCAATTATATGAACTTTGAGAATTCATATGAGTAGGTCAAGTGGTTTCTCAAAGGAACATAGTTATAGGAATGATTTATCAATTAGGGTACATTAAGTTTCCAAATAAGAGGCATTGGTTCAAGATAGGTTCATTATGCTGAAGAGGTTAACACATAGAATGTAGGTTCTTTTACAATGTTTGATTTGAATACAATTTCAGTACAGGTATGCAAATAGCAGTGAGTAGGCCGAAGGCCTCTTTGAAATGCATTGGTTTTATTAAGGAAATATAAGGTTTCAAAGTACTCACCTTGACTTTCTTAGCTCTTAACCCAGGCTCTTAACACAATTGGAATTGATACTCCTCAGTCTCCGGAACATCTTCCTTATATTTGCTTTTAGGTTCTACATCGAACCATACCCTTTATGTCATTCAATTGAAGATCATTAAATACCTTGTCAATTTACTTATTCTATTCCTAATTTTAACACTACTACATCTATATCTAAGACATATCAATTTTTAAATATCAATACAAGTCAATATATATACAATAACACATATATGTGCATATAACAAGTTAAGGCACATCTATGTTTGATTTCAAGTATTGGCCGAATGGCCTAGAAGAATGCCTTTAATTCACATGGTTCACTTTATAGCAATTCAATAAATTCTCAAATTAAATTCATATTGAATAATCATATTCAATTCAATATTCATCATTCTCACTAATCATATATTCATTGCTTACATATATATAGAATTTATTAGTTTACAATTGATAACTTTGAAACATTACATCTTTACTTATTGTCTAATTATATCACTAGACCTTGTTACCTTGTTTATGTCTTTTCTCATGATTTAATAATCCAAATGAGTTGATTCTTTTTTTTTTTATTATAAACTAGACATATGAATTTACAACATATTTAAAATTAAACTTAGAATTCAATCTATAGAAAATTTGGTGACCATTTCAATCCAATTTTATTTCTGTTGCAAGACTGACTGACCTTATCATACTCCTTTGAGTATAACTCAAGATTTATACTTTCAAATGAAATTTAATTTTACTGAGAGTTACTAGAGACATTAAGAAACATTTCTTATATTTTTAGTTTATCTTATTTATATCTTTAAAGTCCCCAAATCAGAAGATCTAATTCAGTTTACAAGTTGAATATGAATACAGAGTTAGTTACAGAGCAAGTTCTATTTCTCATACTATATTTGGAATTTTGTTAAGAAATTTTATGGGCTAATTATTCACATCTCAGTGATCATTTTAATATCTTTTAGTTTCTCCTAATTCTTTCTCTATAATCCTCAATTCATAAGGTAAATTCTGAGGTTGCCAATGGAGTTAGTTGGCAAGAGTTTCCAGATCTTGTCACCTTCACTAGATCATATCTCAAAATCTACATATCCAATTTAATTTAATTTTACACTGAGTTTATAAACATGTTAATTATTATTTTTCATGTATACTTGGCCTAATTCAGTCTCTAAATCCATCAATTGTGCTACTCTAACACGGACTGCCCATTTAATTTGTGAACAGTACCAGTTTCAGTTTAGGTATGATTTCTCTTTGTACACACTAAATATCTTAAATTAATTTTATAAGTGCATAATTGAAACATTTACCTACAACTTTTATGTTTTGGTTATCCCCAAATTCTGTTTATAAAGTCCTTTATAGTCTCAAACAATTTCGGGTTGTTCATTAAACTCCAAATTTGGGTCAGTATATTTGTAGGAAACATATTTCATTACTCTTAAAGAATTTCATCAAATAATTTTATGAGCCTATATTTAAGATAAAATACTACAATTTTCATATTTAAAACTTCTTAAAATTTGGCTTCTAAGTATACAGAATGAGTATCCCAAGATTCTGCCCAATTCAAAATCTAATTTCCCAAATTCAAGTTCAATAATCAAATCAAATTCTATCATGCATTATATACTCAATTAGCCTATAAAATATTTCAATTAGCTTCATTATACGCTCATAAAAATTAAGAAATAAAAATAAATAATTTTTTCCATTATTTCAAGGGTAGGCCGAATATGAAATAGGGAACAAGAAGAAGAAATATTCAACAATTCAAGACATGTTATTAAAATGAAGAGAGGAATGGATTTAGTTAAGGTCTTACCTTGGAATCACTTGGTGTTGGAAGGGAGAGGTTGGCCGAATTCTTTAGAGTATGGTGAAGAAGTGATCTTTTTGTTCTTTTAATATGAATAGAAAAATAAAGAAATAGAAGATAATGGTGGCTTTAATAAGAAAATGAATGATTAAGATTAATTCTTTTAATCCAATGATTAGTATTGATTGGCTTCTTTAGAAAGCTTGGTAAGTGCACATCTCTTGGAAGATGTCTAAATTCTATGGATTTAATTATATAAATAAAAACATTTCTATCCATACTAATTTTAATTAGTCAAAAGTGGGGCCCACTTTCATTAAGTTAATTAAGATATTATTTTCATATAATTTCAATTAAAATTTTCCCTCTCATGCACATATTGGGACGACCATATTAGTATATGGTTGGACCTCACACTTTATTTCACATGTTCATACACAATTAAATTGTCATTTTCGACAGTTTTTGCGAAATGACTGTTTTACCCTTATTACAGCATACATTATCGTAATCGCTATCAATGCGGATTATTAAAATTATTTTCATTAATCATATTCATAACATCCATATGAGTACTTAAATACTATAATATCATAAAGAAGAAAAATTTTACGTATATTTAACTGAGCATGTCTGAGTTCAAATTTGGTCATACTATCTCAATAATAATTGAAATTGCCTTCCTATGGCATCATTGATAATTCTTAGAATTTGGATGGGTTTAGGGTATTACACAAAGTTACAAAGAAAAATCCAGTATCACTAAGGGATGCGAAGACGAGTAAAATCCCACCATAGAGGTGAAGCTGTTGGATTAAAGGGATCCAACAAAGGTAAAATCCTACTAAAGAGGCGAAGTTGTTGGATTAAAAAGATCCAACAAAGGTAAATTTCCACCAAAGAGGTGAAATTGTTGGATTAAAGGGATCCAGTAAAAGTAAACTCCCGCCAAAGAAGTGAAGTCGTTGGATTAAAGGGATCCAACAAAGTCCACCAAAATAAAGGGTTCAAGTGAAGGGAGTTCGTCCAAAATCAAGCAATTCAATCAGAAATTTGATCAAGTTAGTGTGATTGTGTTGTGTTTGACTCACGTCAAGCGATTTAGCCAGTGTAAGCTATATATATTTTTTTACTATTATAAAATATGGATTTGAATTCTAGAAATTTTAAATTTGTAAGCTATATTTTTTATTTTAAAGTATACCATTATTTTTTCAAGTATGAGATTGCATGAGATCTCTAACTAATTTATAACTATGGATCAAAATTACCTGTGATTTATGACTTTAGATTTAAGTTATTTTTTTTCTCCAAAGATGTAAAGATTTGTAACTTAATTTAGATTTACACTGTTCTTCTCATCATCTTGTAACAATTTTTATATATTTTTTTAAGTTGTATATATTTAGAAATTATTACTTTAATAATAACAAAAATCTTCATTTTTGTTATGTCAATCAATATACACAAGCCATTGATTCTTTCAATACTATTAATTTTTCTTATATACAAATTTAAAATACATAATATATATGCATGTTTATCTAATTTATAACAATTATATTTATTATTAAAATTTAATAATGTGACAATCAAATTTTGTCACGATAATTGACTTAGGTGACAATTTTTAATTTTTGTGATAATAAATGTTGTCAATAATTATTCTTTGTGTGACAACAAAGTAAGTTATCATGACATTTAACCTTGGTTACTCATATATTAACCTTGGTCACTTGTATATTTTTGACAATAAAATTGTACAAGTGACAACTCATATTTTTTTTGTCACTACAATAATTGTCACTAGTAACGGTTATGTGATAATACAATTATTGTCACTAATTTAATATTATTTGTGACAATAAAAATTATCACAAATCACAATAATTTTTAGCCACAGTGTTATTAGTTACAACTTGGTGACAATATTTTATTGTCACCAAATATTTTTCTGTGACAACTTTTGAACATTTGTGACAATTAAATTGTCACAAAATAGATGATTTCTTGTAGCGTTGTGAGTGAAAGAGATGGTGGATCTTTGTGGGTGTAGATGAGCTGAGCTGAAAGTATTGGACCTTGGTCATTGGAAGGTGTTGGACCTTGTTGTATGGAAAGTATTGGACCTTATTGTATGGAAGGCTAGACTTTATAGTATGAAAGGCTGGAGCTGGGCATTTGAACTGATGTTGGATCTTAGCTTGCATGACAAAGAAACAAGGAAAGAAAGCATTAGAAGGTCGTACCAAGACTATTGGCTTGACATGGGCCTTCCGATGCTTAAGTCAATGTCATTGTATGTATAGAGCTAAAGGTTTAGAGTGAGTGGATTTGAAGTTGGTACCACTACTTCTTTGGGTGTGTGAGTGAAAGAGTTAACGATGCTCTCATTGTGACCTTTTCCAATGAGAAAGAAGGCTTTTGAGCCTCGGACTCCGAAGAGTGACCAATTAAAGGAGATGTCATACCCCACCCTCGGTCATCCTTCCTTATTCATCCTCACTCAACTTTGATCTTCATTTCTGTCCTCGATGATAGACTTGATTCCATCTTACTCGCTCTGCCGAGGCACGACGGTCCAGGGCATGAGTAAGCTTAAGGTCACCGAACACCCGTATAACCCTTCTATACCCTGGATCTAAGAAAACTCATCTTAACCAATTATATAACTATAAATATATATACGAGTCATTAATGGGCTAAATTTTAACCATTATTCAAATTGAATACATGACACAATAAAATCTCTTCATTTATTCATTAAAACTGATTTAATACATAAGTCCTTTGATAGTCTACCGAGCTTTCTAAGACACATCAACAAAAATCATGACTTTGCAAGAATTACAATTAAAACTTAAGAATTCTACTATGTACTCTTATATTCTAACTCTAAATTTGATACCTTCCTCATCATAAATAGCTAAAGTCTCTATTGACGAGGATAAGCAAAGAGTTATAACTTTCACTTCTAACCTCTTCACTCATACTTGAAATCCATAGATGATATGGTGAGTCGTCAACTTAGTAAATTATAGAAATGTATACTAGATAGAGGTTTCATGAAAGATCTATAGTTTATTCAATAAGTATAATTCAAGACGAATAAGAATCAATATGCCGAAGAGAAAATAACTTCAAGTGGACTATATGGATTCAATACAGTAAGAACAAGAGATTTTCATAGATGTTGAAGAAAATAAGCATTGAGGAATTCATACAAACATTCTGAAAAAAACATACATTTGTGAACTTTAGTTTATCATAACCATATTACTGCGAGCCCCACATCATTAACTATTAATGATCTAATGGTGGGACGAACTGCTAATCCATAAGTCTCAACATTAAGTAGCATCATGATACCATCGCGATGTAAACATAACTATCGAAGGCACTCATAAGCGAACTCATGTGCCCTTTGTCATTATCAAGTGCTACTATATTACCCTAGAAACATCTTTGTATGCGTGCAAGGATACATCTGATTTAGTTTATAGACCGATCAGTCGAGTCACTTATGCACATGGTTTAATGATTTCCCTCATTAGTTAGGCGTTCTATCAGTATGTAAATTAATGGATAAACAACACTATATAGAAAAACTTTTTATTTCAACATAAGGTTAGCCCAAATGGCCTCATTAAATACAAAGATATTGGCTTCAGCCAGAGTGGACTCATTTACAAAATAGTGACTTCGGTCCAAGTGACCTCGTCAATTATAATTTTTGACATAACTTTCAAAGAAAATACAATATGGAGTTACCCTCATAAGGTGATGGTAACAATACTAATGAAAGTAATAAGGTTATATTCAAATCAGCAAAGGAATGGTTCAACGATAACACATAAGAAAGTTTCATCGTATATTTATGCATTCCATAACTTTACATTTCTTAACTTTACCTCATAAAATTTCCACCCTTCAACTAATGTGCTAACTAATCAAAAGAATCTCCATCAACTAATCCACTAGGATCCATCTTAATAATTCCCTAATCCTTCCTTAGCTCAACATGCATCATCATTGGGCTTATTGAATCCACAAGCCTATCATCTAGATCCACCTAGAGCTCTTCGAAGAAAACTGGAAGACTCATCTACCGCTTAGATCTTAGGTTTCATCTATCGATTGGCTATCCTCTTTTGAAGAAAAGGCTTGATGAAAGAGTTTTGAGTTTGGATTTGAATTCTAATGGGTTTCAGAGAAAAAACTCAGTACTTAAGCTTTTTAGAAAGAGAATGTAACCGTTCAAAGTAGAAACTGAACAATCTTAAGGTTTTATATAAAGAAGAAGTAATAATAGCTTACGTTATGAAATGACATAAAGCTGGTCAATAATCATTTATGGAAAAGACAAGTCATATCGGTAAAGAAAAATTTTATTAGAAAGGTAACTTTTTCTTAGAAAGAAAAATTGTCATTAATTGTTTGAAAAATCATCAATGGTAGATAAATTTTCACTCTAACCACACATTATCTGATAAGACATAAAATATCTAACTCCACTATAGACTTACACTAAGCAAGTATGAACCCACTAGTTTGCCTCATAACATATGCAGGTACCGAAGCCCTATCATTGAGTCCACAACTCGTCCTTGTTCTACTCAGTTTTGCTGAACCAAACCCATTTGTTCATTCATTAATATCTAGTCATGTGATCATCTTCTTCCACATCGAATCCATCTATCTCATTAAACTTCTCTATCAATTAACTTATACATATTCATCTTCATGTCATATCTCTCATCATTCTATTATCTCCAATTCTATCTTGTATCACTTCCTTTTATAATTCCTGGCCTCATTCTAAGATCTAACTTGGCCTATATAGCTCTATCTCACTAAATTTCCACTTTTGTCACCAACCTTATCCTTGACCATTAAAACTCTAATTTCTACTTCGTCATTAATCTCCATCCCCGGTATAGGTCGTTCGCTTAGATAGGAATTCTTTCATCCTTGTTTCTCTTTCTCTTTAACTTAGATCATAACCTAATAGGACTTCCTAACCATCCCTTCATCCTAATATCTCTTCTCACTCATCCTTAGGTGTTCATTATAAATAATTAAAACCTAAGGTATCATAGGAGAAGAGGACAATCTCCCAGTATATCAATAAGAGACTGCTCTTTTGGCAAGGCTTATCCTATGTCCCATGAGTCCTTCCTTACATAGAAAAATCCTCTTTTTAGTTGGAGATGATTGGGCATTTATAAGGATCCCTTATTAAGTTGCATGGCTGTAAATGATTGATAAGTTAGGATTGCATCAAACTATGGCTGGACAAGGTAATGATGCACCTGTTTTGGAGGTTGTGGAGCCTTGTATTAAGGTGACAAAATCTCGTTCCCCGAAGTTGGTAGGGATTGCATGTCAGATGAGCTTATAAAGAGTTATCGGAGATGACTTCCCTTATAAAGCTAAGTAGTATCATCTGTTAGTGAGGCGAAGTGCTGCTGGAGTACTTAAGCTTTTAGACTTCTGGATGCCTTAAGGCCTATTTCTAGAGCACTTGGGCTCATCTTCGACTTGCTTAATGTGGCCTATATTCGGGGAGTCATTTTTAGTCTTCATCATAAAGTTATTTTTTTTAGAAAGATAAATATAGCCTATGTTTGAAAACTCAAATTTGTAAGAATTAAATTAAATTGAATTTTATTTTGCCAATTCTCATGTTTGGAAAGATATAACTAACATAATTCAATTATTTTGATTAAATAAAAAAAGAGTCATTTTGAAAGAAATAAAATTATGCCAAAATGAAAGGATTTTACAAGAATTTAATTCATTTAATGAACTTCATTGATAAGGGATGAATGACCGAGCCGAATTAGAAAGAGAAATGGGCCAAGCCCAACCCAATATGACTAAAAGTCCAAAAGATTAGAAGGACAAGGTCAAACTCACCATCAGTCCGATTCCTAATCCGAAGCAGAAATATGCAAAGAAGCCATGTCAATTTGACCCCTTCTAGGAATCCATACTTGAACCACATAAGGATCCATAATCTATAAATACCTTCAAAAATCAACCTTTTCAGGTACATACACACAGACACAAATACTCTGTTAACATACAAAATTCTCAAATAGCTTACAGAAATAGAGTGTTTCATCTTGTTGCCCAATAAGAACTAAGAAGGGGGGGGGGGGGGGGGGTTAAATTGGTGGGTATAAAACAAAATTATGGAATAAGAAGGAAAGAAACTAGAATGGACACAAGAGATTTATAGTGGTTTAGATTATAACCAATCCTACATCCACTTCTCAATCACCAATTGGGTATTTCACTATCAATGGAGTTTTAACAAGTTCACTCCCAACTTAGTGTTTAAGCTCACACCAAACTTTTACAAGTGTTTTCAATAGGCTTACACTCAAAACCTCACAAGTGTTTTCACTAAGGCTTACACTCAAACCCAACAAGAGTTTTATAAGGATCACTCTCCCAACCTAGATAGTGTTTGAAAGGCTAACACTCAACCCTTGAGCAATGAATGCTCTTACAACTAACACACAAGGTGTAAGAAAATGAAAACTTGAGAATTAAATTTGTAAGAGTTTTATTGCTAGAGAGGTTGTTGTATGTGTTGAAGGCTTTTAATGGTGGGTATTTATAGTTTCCATCCATAAAAGAGCTGTTACAAAAGGTATGGAACAAATCTCTCTTCAACAGCTACAAAATTCGCATTAAATGCTCTGTCAGATGAAAGTCGCGGTCGCTAACACTTTTTCATGGTCGCGATTGATATATTGTGGTTGCAACACCCATTTTGCGGGCGCCATATTCATATGGTCACAATGACTAGTGCCACGTGGCTGAATTTCGTTTGCTGCTCATGTTACTGTTGCAACTCTTCTCTGGCGTATGAATGTTGTAGTCGCAACATATTGGTCTTGGTCGCGATATCCATTTGGTGCTCAGAGTCACGTTCGCGACTATGACCGCGAATGCTTCTGGATGAAATGTCCATTTCTTGTAATAGCTTAATAGCAATCACTATTTAGGTGGAGCGGTTGCGATATGCATTTTGGGGGTGCGACATCTTGGTTACGGACACGAATTACAAGGCAGGCAGAACACTTAGAGAATTGTCTATGTTCCTCATTCTCAAACATTGTCTTATGCATTTAAACTGTAAAAATACACTTAAAAGAAATGTTAGAACTATTCAATTTGATTGTCAAGATCAAAATAGAGATTGACTAAGTTGAAGCCCTAACTTTGGTCAACAATCTCCCTCTTTTTGATTTTGACAATAAAGTTGATTTGAAATAAAATAAACTAAAGAAAATGCAATAGTTAAAAAAAAAAAATAATATCTTTACTTTCTCCCCCTGAATTGAGTGACTTAGATTCTTCTCCCCCTTTAACAAATAATGCAAAAGTCTCCCCCTTGGTCAAATAATATTTCAAAATCATACTCATACCCTTCTCCCCCTTTGGCAAGATCAAAAAGAGGAATACAAAGAATTAATTAGAATGATAAGGATAAATGATATGCATATTCCAAATCATAAATTGCAAGAAAGTATATTAAATTGCACAAATTGAAGAGAAATTTAATTTGCATTCAATTTAAAGAAAGAGAAAAATACAAGATAAAAAAAAAAAAAAACAAACAAGAGAAAAGAAAAAGATAGAAGTTTTCAATGGTCCAAGAACTAGGGTGCTTGAGCTTCCTCATCTTCTTCTTCTCCTACATCACTAAATTCCAAATCTCTTAATTCACAAGGGGTAATTTCTAGCTTATTTTGCATGTCAATGACATCTCCATGCAAGTGATCAAGGAGATTGAGCCTTTTGAGAATTTTTTGAAGTAGTTTGTTGTAGAGGAAGGTGGAGAAGCTCTAGATGGGGTTTGTGTTCCTTGGTCCTTAGAAGCCCCTTCCTCAACTTGTGAGGGTTCACCACTTGGAATAAAAAGTTTAGACCTTTTTCTTGATTTCTCCAAAATACCCACTTCACCAAATATGTACTCATATGCATTGTTTTTTTCTCTAATGCATTTTGAGTGCAGCATATATTCAATATCCAACATATTAGTGTGAACCCTCATTTTAGCACCTCCAAAATTATTTCTTAACTCTCTAAAGCTGTCCAAAATATTTTTCTATCCAAACTGACACTTTTCGGATCCTAATCGGACTTTCAGTACCAGACAACACTTTTCCAAAACTGACTATATTTTCTCCATAACTGACTGTTAAAATGTTCGATAATTAATTTCGAGTCCACCGATACTGACCGGTAATTTTTCAGACTTCAAAATACCCCAAAAACTGACCCGAAAGTTTCAAAAATTGACTCGAAAATTAAAAAAAAAGACTGCAAATCAGATTCTGTAAGCCGACCGTCGGAGCACCTGGCGGATCCTCCGGACTATCCAGAGATCCTCCAGGCCTCCCAGAGGCAGCCGCAGGAGCTCCTGGAGGATCCGCCACACTCCCCGACGGATCCTCCAGGCCTTCTTGTAATACCCCAAGTTCATTTACGTGTTCATTTGATTCGCTATATGTGTTATTAGATGTAAATCTAGTATTTTTATTATGAGCTATGCGTTATATGATGAGTGTTTGATGATTGAATGAGTTTTAAGTGTTTGAGCAAGT
>CATKHJ010436653.1:0-11367 GCA_949750685.1 Vernicia montana | reverse complement strand
TATTTAATTATATTATTATTTTTTAAATATTAATTAATAATATATAAAACTTAATATAAATATGTATAATATTTTGTCAAAATATATAAATTATGAAGTTTTAACATTAATAAAATTATAAAAATATAAATGGGGATCCCTCTTCCTATCTCTGTCCCTGCCCCGCACCTGCCCCCTCCCCCAACCCAATTTATCCTGCCTCGACCATTCATGAGGCGGGGATGAGAATCTCAAAACCCACCCCGCCTCGCCCCATTGTCATTCCGAAGGTTCTGACCCAAAGGCTGATTTGGCTATCCTTCAACACATGAGCTTTTAGGTTACTTCAACACTTTTCAAAGACTTTTAGGTTTGAATGTAGCTACAACTAGCCCCATGGTTATTGATGACTAGGTGGATTTGACTGTTGTGATTGTTGAGTTTCATTATCCTCGGGGATTCGAAGATAAGGAGTGGTAAGATCGTAATCAAGAAGTTCATGACTATGAGCTATGGGTATCGATTGGTATATCTGCTAAGCTTGTATATGGTGACTTTTTATCAGAGGACTAGAGTGATGCGCCAAATGGGCCATACACAGGGGGTTCCTTCGAATGGTGCTATTTTTGAGTATACCTTGATTACTCCTACTGTGGCTAGGGCAGTCACAAATGGATGGGGTCAGAGTTTTCATGTGGTTTTTCCCTCTCACTA
Organism: Vernicia montana; assembly: GCA_949750685.1. Classification (NCBI taxonomy): domain Eukaryota; kingdom Viridiplantae; phylum Streptophyta; class Magnoliopsida; order Malpighiales; family Euphorbiaceae; genus Vernicia; species Vernicia montana. The sequence goes on along the minus strand of CATKHJ010436653.1, from coordinate 10,674 downwards.
CTTTGACAAATTTGAGGCATATGACTTATGGTGGGCTACTATGTCCTGGTCGGATGAGAAGATAAAGAGGTTTGCCCTACTATATGAGATCGAGGACGAGGCTACTGAAGGGGAGGTGACTACTGCTGCACCTAGGGAGGATGACTTTGATGAGGGTGATGGTTCAAAGGGTATCCATCCTATGAGGAGGAGAGCTGCCTAGGATCTTGAAGCTTTTGAGATAGGCATGAATAAAACAAGACTTTTTTTTTTGTTATTTTTTGAATAAAACTTTTGTTGAGATAGACAATAAGGGTACTAAACTACGTAACACTTTTGATGTAACAGACATGTTTGGGTCAAACTTTAATAAGACATCATTTTATTTATTCCTTTTTATTTATTTATTATGCTCTAACTTTTGCCTAAATTACCCTTTCGGGTTTTCAACTTAGCGAGCTTTATTTATTATTTATTTATTTTTATGTTTTTTTGTGGATGCAAGCAAAGAAATCTTATGTAATGTAAACTTGACACAAAAAGAAAATTTTATTAAAACTTAGACCGCACCCAAACTAGGCTACCTACATAACTCCATTCTTTCATTATTTCTTTTATTCATTATTTTTCTTAGGAGAATCAGGTCCACGTAGTTCTTAGTTACATTGCATGATGATTATGAAAAATAAACAGTTGTTGCTACGTTTATACGAAGTAATGCTTCAATTGATCCAAATTACAGGGATTGGAAAACTTGATTCCATCTAAATCTATTAGAATAGCACCTCCTCATGACAAAATCCATTTAAGCATGTACAAGCCAGCCCAATTTGGTCTAAACTTTCCTCGAGGATCATGAACTGGAGCACAAATTTCCTTTAAAACCAAATTGCCTTATTACAGACCTTTATCCTTAACTTTCTTATTGAAATGCCTAGATAATCTTTGTTGGTAGCCTTAAATCTAATACAAAGCATCCATCCTTATTTCATCGATAGCATTCAACTGGTCATGATACCCCTTTATCCATTTTGTTTCCTCTAACTGACTTTCACGCATGACCCTGGCTGATCGAATCTCTATCTCAATTGGCAAAACAACTTTCATTCCATACACCAATAAATAAGGAGTTGCCTCGTTAGGATACGAATGGAAGTTCAGTATCCATAAAGCAAATTTCAATTGTTCATGTCAATTTCTGTATCATTTTTTACAGAAGAGACTTGATCATTTTATTGGCCACTTCGACTTCCCCATTAGTCTGTGGTCGGTAAGGAGAATATCGATGATGCTGTATCTTTTCTTTCTTCAACAAATGAACCACTTCTTTCTGAAAGTGGGATCCATTATCTGTAATGATCTTAAAAGGGACACCAAATCGATAAAGGATGTTGGTTTGGATGAAATGAACCATCCTTTTAGAATTCAATACCCGATAAGAGTTGCTTCTATCAATTTTATGAAGTAGTCTACTGCCACCAAAATGTATTCATGCCCACCCGATGAATTGGGATTAATCCTTCCAATGACATGTATGCCCCAAGTTGCAAAAGGCTATGGATTTGCCATTAGATGTAAAAGAACCAGAGGTTGTCTTTGAAGTTTGGCATAGATTTGACATTTATGACATTTTTGCACAAATTCAGCACAATCTTCATTCATGGTTAGCTAAAAATAACCCAAATTTGCAATCTTTCAAGCCAATGCAATGTCGTTCATATGCAGGCCTTCTTCGCCACCATAGACCTAATCTATGATTTGTTGAGTCTCTTCTTCAGTTACACACCTCAAATTTATATTATCCCATGCTCTTTTGTATAGCACATTACCATTTGGAATGAAATTACTGGCCAATTGCCTCAAAGTCTTTCCATATAACTTGGTTGCGCCTTTTAGATATTCCTCATGCTTGATGAAATTGAAGATATCCCAAAACTAAGGCTTCTCATCAGCTAACTGAACATGCATGCATGAAATGTAAAAACCAGGTTGCCTTTTAACCTCAATAACCACAGGTTTGACTATGGTACCATTTTTTATGTCTGTGAATCCTCAATTTTGCACCCTTAAGATGCTACCGCAGCTTGACACATGCTAAATTTCATACGCTCCGCAGAGCCGGTACAGCGGTCCCGCTAGCTGGTTAGTGGGCAGGGGTCAAGGGGGCAGCGTCCCCGGAGCAAAAATTGGCTTTCAGTTATCATACTACAATGATAATTAATTTCGGACCCACCGCCACTGACCGATAATTTTTCAGACTTCAGAATACCTCAGAAACTGACCTGGAAGTCTTGAAAACTGACTTGAAAATCCCGAATGTTGAACCGGAGAACGAGATGGCCTGGAAAGCGAGACAGCTCGCGAACGTCCGAGAGTCATAGCTACGCATCCGCAAGATGCCTATGAACGTCCACGGACGCAGCGGGTCATTCACAGGGTCCGCGCTGACACGCGTCGTACTGACGCGTGTCAAACGCATCAGTTCAGAGCTGACGCATGGCAGCCCATCCGACAGACGAGCTGGCGGAGCTGCCAGACTTTATGGCGCTTTGCCAGCCCTTCTTGCGGACGTCCGCAGTCCGTCTTGGGGACGAGAGTTATTCTGACCCGCGTCCGTGAATAGCCCTCGCAGCTGTACCCCTTTGCCCGAAAATGACATTTTTACCCCTCTTTCAGCCCACTTTTTAAGCCATTTTTGGTCTTTTCACCCCTCATTTTTTCCTATAAATACCCCCCTCCATCCCTCACTTCACTGCACCTCTAGAGCTGGTATTAATGGTTATCTACTACTCTCTCTCTCTCTCTCTCTAATTAATCTCTATACTTATTTTGAGTAATCACTTTAATTAATTAAAAATCCCTTTGATTTTAATTAATTAATTTTTACTCAATTTGGTTAATTAATCCTTTTAATTAATCTTTTTAATTAATTAAAATTGAATAATTAAGCAACCAAAGCATTAAATTAATTTCCTCCGAGATTAATTTAAATCCGTCATCCAAAACCGATAAAACAGATTTTCGGTCCAAAAAATCACTCCGCCACTCAAAATCTCCCAAAGAGAAGGTACATCATCTTCTCTCACCAAGCCCAAAATCATCCCAAATCAAATCAAATCAATCTAACCAATCCTTAAACCCCTTCACCTCACAGTGGAACGAACTATGTGAGTTTTGATCCCCATCCAATGGGGTACGTAGGCACGCTTGGAAATTAACTCCAAGCCTCAAATCCAAATCTCAATCAATCCCCTTCCCCTTTTATTTTAATTTATACTTTCTTGTAAATTTTAATTACTGCAATTATTTAATTACTTGATATTTACTTTTTTCATGCATTCATAAATATGTGATGTTCATGCATTATAATCGTCATTAATACTTGTCATCCATGAAATCAATTTTCAAGTCAAATTAAACTAAAGAGCCAAATGGAGATTGTTTTAAGTCAAAAATCTAGTTCTCGAACTTAACCTGGTTCGAGGACTAGTGACTTTATCTTTGAGTAAATTAATCAAAGATTAATAAATTGGAGTCAAATTGGGTTTTTCCTTAATTTTTCCATTTAAATAAATTAAGGTGGCAACTCCCGAATCACTTTCAAAAATCAAATCAATTTTCTGAGGTGATAGCCGCTTCCAATCGTGAGCACCAAAACTCGTACCTTAACTCCCTTAAAAATCATTTGCCTTTCCTTAAGGAAAAATTTCATTTTCTCCCGAGCAAGGGGAGGGGCATTCAGGCGAGGCCTCACAATGTCTAACATGGATGCAAGAGTAGCCAAATCATTGGAAAATTGATTTTTAGCCCAAGGCAAAATGAAATGAAAGCTCACGAAAGCTTTTAGCTAAATCATTTAAGCGTTGGTGGTAAGGAATCAAACACTTTTCCCTTATCTTCCATTTACCAAGAGCTTGAGATACAATCAGATTCCAGTCTCCAAACATTTCTAAATGGTCTATTCTTATATTTATGGCCACTTATAATCCTGCTATACACGCTTCATACTCTGCCTCATTATTTGTTACTTCAAAAGCCAACTTGACTACCATAGGCAAGTGTTCTCCCTATGGCGTGACAAGGACTACTACGGCACCAAAACCCTTGCTATTAGATGCACCATTGAAAAACAACTTCCAAACCTTAGGTTCTATTTGCAAGAAGTCTTCATCAAGGAATTCAGGTTCAAACAATTCACCATCCAAAGGAGCTGCAGCCAATTGGTCAGCTATCACACTTCCCTTTATAGTTTTTCCGGCAACGTACTTCAAATCAAAAGCTACAAGGACTACCATATAACGTGTCATCTTACTGTCAAGGACTAGCTTTCCATAAAAATTTTCAAGGGGCTCTTGTCAGCAAGAACATGAGTAGTATAGGAAATGTTGAAGCTTATGGCATACCTAAACTAAAGCAAGGCATAATTGCTCAATTTGGTTATACTTAAGCTCATGGGCGAGCATTCGCTTGCTTAAGTAATAAACGACATTTTCCTTATTAGAATCCATGATATTCTGGGCGAGCATTGCCCCGTAGCTTCTTGAGTGACAGAAATATACAACAACAATGGTTTTCCAGGGCTTGGCGGTTGTAAAACTGAGGGATTCAATAGAGATTCTTTGATCCTTTCAAAGTCTTTTTGGCAATCATCATTCCACTACTTAGAGGTTTCTTTTTTCAATAACTTGAATATTGGACCACACACATCAGCCATTTGTGAAATGAAACGGCTAATGTATTGTAATCTCCCTAAAAAACCTCTGATCTCCTTTTTTGTTTTCTGAGCCGGCATTTCCATAATAGCTTTTGATTTTGCATGATCAACCTATATACCCTTCTTACTAACTATATAACCCAAAAATACACCTAAAGATGCACCAAACATACATTTAGAAAGGTTTGACTTTAGAATATATTGGCGAAGTCTAAGAAAGAATCGCCTTAACGCATCTAAGTGACCGTCAGTTATTTTAGATTTTATCACCATATCATCCACATATACTTTGATATTCTTATACATTATATCATGGAAAATGGTGGTTGACATCCTTTGGTATGTTGCCTTAGCGTTCTTCAACTTAAAAGGCATAACCTTGTAGTAGTAGGTGCCCCATTTTGTCACAAAGGCTGTTTTTTCCTTATCATATGGGTAGACTTGAATTTGGTTATATCATGCATACAAGTCATTCAAGGAGACCACTTCAGATCCTGCTATGCGATCAACCAATAAGTCAATATGAGATAAAAGAAAGTCATCCTTTGGATATGCGTTGTTCAAATCTCAATAGTCCACACACATTCAAACCTTCTCATCTTTCTTTAGAACTAATAATATGTTGGCTAACCATGAAGGATAGGTGATCGACTCAATGAACCCATTATCTAACAATTTGGTGATTTTTTCCTTGATTTTCAAAGACCATTATGATTTCAATCTTCTTAACTTTTGCTTGACAGGCTTCATATACTCATAGATGGGGATCTTATGCGCTACTATGTTCAGATATATACCAGTCATATCCTTGGGTTCCTATGCAAAACAATCTAAAAACTCTTGGATCAATATGATAAGACCATCCTTATCATAATATGATGATGCAATGAATGTGATTTTGGGTTTTGCTTCTGTGTCGAAGTTTATTGACTTTTTGCTTTTATCCTTTTTTATTTCATTAATTTCATTTTCTTTTTTTGATGTCTCATTCAAATTAGATTCAAAAGAAGGACTAGCAAAAGAATAAGAGGACACCAGATCATAAGAAGAAAATTCAAACTTTTTATTACGAATAAAAACACCATCATCCATGGTTACATCAAAACTAAACAAAGGACCAGGAAGGTCTATTATAGACTCAAATGAAGAACTGGAAGAAAATGACTCAACAGACTCTGACTCGGACTCAGCTTCAGACTTAGACTCGATCTCTGATAGGTTAGACATGCCATCTTTAACTTCTTTCTCATAGTACCAATTATCAAGTTGGGTTCGGATTGGTTGGATGAGCTTGGTAAGGTATGCTTCTACTTCACTTCTTATAATAAAGACTTGCTCAAAGAGAGTAGCCTTTATGTTATCCTCTAATTCTTGCTCCAATATGAATATTGGCTCACATTCCTCTAAAGTAAGCCTGACATCAAAGAAAATTTCAAAACTAGGGATTAACTTCTTAGTGATAGGACATAACTAAGGTTCAGGAAAGCCACAATAAGGAAAATCCTCACTCTCTTTTACCAAGTACCCATTGAGGGTTTTGAAATGGAGGCGCATTTGCCACTCATATGTCTCACCATTTTTCTTAGCATTGGCTTTTTCTTTGGTCCTTGTCTCTAACTCCATCAGGTTTTCTTAAATAGGAGTATAACCAAATCCAAAAGGGGGGTTGGCTATGGGATAATCACTGAACTGCTTCATCCCTTGTTGATTCTTGCCCAAACCTAAACTAGGGAAATAATCCATTTTCCTTATTATATTAGCTATAACAATGTTACCACATAGATCAAAATCAAAAGGAACAAACTCTTTACCTTCTTCTTGTTTTATGAATTGGATAGTGTCAAAAGAGAAACCAGATAAAGGCACCAAAGATAGTTCGGGGTTGAATTTCCGAGATAGGTACAGAGCTTAGAGTATCACTTTTCCCATGCATATCCCTTTTAATGGTAACAATAAAAGTTCTGTGAGGGAACTTAAGATTTTGATGGAGAGAGGAGGGGATAGCTTTGGATTCATGTATCCATGGCCTTCCAAGGAGGAGGTTCAAACATGTAGGCATATCAATCATTTGAAATGAGACAGAAGAAGTGGTAGGCCCAATAATGACATCTAATGTTGCAACACTCAAAACTTCCCTCTTGGTGTTATCATATGCTCTCATAATCTGATCGAGGGTATGAAATTCGAAGCTTCCAATCCTAAACAACTCGCCACTTTGAGCGGACAAACATTCAAAGTAGACCTATTATCTACTAAAACCATTGGGACAGTCTTTCCACTAGTCATAATTGTTATGTAAAGGGCATGGTTATGGTTGGTTACTCTTTTCGGCAAATCATGATCATTGAAAGAGATAGAGGTAGCTTTGGTGGTGTTTGTGAGTGAGGCGGCTAGGGTTTCAAGAGTGATGTTGTCACACTCAACTTCTAAAGTGTGACAGTCCTAGGGCATAGAGAGACGTAAGGTCAACTAAACCCGTGGAACCCCTATTCTATGTTGTAAAAGCATTATATACAAAAACATATTTCCCATATCATAACCTATAATTCCACATTCATATACTCTATAATATCAATAGGGTACCCAAAGTATACCTTACAGTTACCAAAAGGATACCCAACATATACCATATGTATACCACTTGTATACTTATCATATACTTGTACCATTAACATTTTATAATTTATATTATCATTTATCATTAACAATTATACTTTAATATTACTAGAATTATCATTGTATAATTACATACTATAATTATCAAACTAGAGTTGCAAAACTAACTTCTATGAACCATAACGACCATGAAGTTCTAGACTTATCTCTTTAAGATACAAATACATTAAGAATCAGAAGTTAAACCACCTTATGTACAGAGGAAACCCTCAAGCGGAGAAAGGAAGCTTGAGAATTTGCCTTACTTGACCTTCAGTATACATGAAAAACATAAACCACTAAAAGAGTGAGACAAGCTTAGTGAGAATGTAATAGCTTCTTATAATATGCTGCTGGAGGTATGTATATCAGTAATAAAAGTTTAAATTCAATTGGGTATCAATGAAATATTTTCTTTTTGTTAGTCAATAGAGGTTGTAAATGATACAATGATATTCAATGATATTTATATCAATGAAGGATTTATAATCAATGTATTATCATTTAGTATCACTTTAGCAAAAATCAGAGATTTAGAAGCGGTGTGCTTCCCACTGATATATAAATAGAGTGGCAGTTAATGCCTTGCTCACTCACACTGATAACTGAGTGCAAGACTGATTAGGTCTTACGGCTAGGACCCCTTTTTTACCTGGGCGAATACACTCTCCCTATCTGATGGGCCTTCTTACCATGTGCACATGATTGATGTATAACCCCACATCAGTTGGAGATTTCTGCTTAAAAAAAATATTATTTAATAAAGGTTCATAATATATGAGCAATAGATCATATTCATTTACGATATAGTTTCAATGGGATTTACATTTTCAGTAATAGTTTCAAATGAACTTTAGAGAGTTCAATTGAATCAGTAGTTTAACAATTGGGCTGAAGGCCATCAATGAAGTACATGTGAGCTGGATGCCATCAATGAATAATAATTAGGCCGAAGGCCAACAATGAATAGCAATTAGGCCGAAGGCCATCAAGTATAGTTCTAGCACAAAGATTTGAATAACAATGGTTGTATAAGGTTCACATTAAGGGTTGCTAGGACTTTCAGTAATATATGTATATATATCAATTTAATATTGATTCAAGGGTAGATGCCCATAACATATTAAAATATTACATACTCACCTTAACTCAGCTCCTAACAAAGCTCATAACACAACAAAGGTGGTGCACCTCAGTCTCCAGAACACTTTTCTCACCTTTCATTTAGGTTCTACATTGAACCATACCATTCATGTCATTCAATTGAATATCATTAAACACTTTGTCAACTTAACTATTCCAATCCTAACTCTTGTACTACTAAATCTACATCTAAGATATACTAATCATCTAATATCAATTCAAGTCAACATACATATACACATATTACTATTTAAAGCACTTCCATGTTCAATATTATGTAATGGCCGAATGGCCTAGGGTTTATACCCTCAATTCATATTGCATATATGTCCATTTCAATTTCATTTTGCATAAGTCTATATATAGAATGATTACATACATATTCATTATCAATTAATACATTACATTTCTATTTATTACTTAATTTATGACTTGACCTTGTGACATTGTTTCTGTCATTTCTCATTATTTACTAATCCAAATTAGTTGATTCTTTTTTTTTAATCATAAACTAGACATATGAATTTGTAACATATCCAAAATTGAACTTAGAATTCAATCTATAGAAAACTGGATGACCGTTTCAATCTAATTTTATTTCTGTTGCAGGGCAGACTGATCCTATCATACTCCTTTGAGTATAACTCAAGATTTATACTTCCAAATGAAATTTTATTTTACTGGGAGTTACTAAAGATATTAAGGAACATTTCTTATATTTTAATTTTAGCTTGTTTCTGTCTCTAAAGTCTCCAAGTTAGAAGGTTCATTTCAGGTTACAGATTGAATCTGGGTATAGGGTTAATTATAATGTAAGCTCTATTTCTCATACTATACTTAGAATTTTATCAAGAAATTTTATAGGTTAATCTCTCACATAACAAGGGTCATTTTACTAGTTTTGAGTTTCTCCTAATTATATCTCTAACATCCCTAATTCATACTGTAGATTTATAGATTGTCAACTGAGTTAGTTTACAAAATTTATCAGACCTTATCACTTTTCTTTGACTGTATCTCAATATATATATATCCAATTAATATTTTCTTTTACATAGGTATTATAAACATGTAAATTATAATTTTTCATGTTTTATTCTTAGCCTAATTCAGTCTTTAAAGTTATTAATTGTACTTCTCAAATTCGGGTTACCCAATTATCTTGTGAACTATACCGATGTCAATTCAAGTAACATTTCTTTCTACACACTTCGAATCTTTTAAATTCCTTTTACTAGTGTATACTAGAGACATTTATTTACAACTTTCATGTTTTATATTTCTCCAAATTCGGTCTCTATAATTATAGAATTGGCTCCTTAATTTCTGCCCAATTCTAAAACCTAACTTCCCAATTCCAAGATACAAGTTCAAATCAAGTTTTATCATGCATTCTCTACTCAAGTAAACTATAAAATCTTTCAATTGACTCCATGATACACTCATAGTCATCAAGAAATAAAAATAAATAATTTTTTTCTAATTTTCAAGGGTAGGCTGAATTCATAAGAAAATGAAGGAGTACCTTGGAATTGCTTGGTGTTTGGTGGAGAGAGTATGGCCGAACCACCCTTTAGCAATAGAAAATGTTTTGCGTTCTTGGAAGTGTGTAGAAAATGAAAGTAGAAGTAAGGGAAATTTCCTTTATAAGATAATGGATGGTTGAGATCATTTCTAACAAATGAATGAAGATGATTCAATGGCTTCCTTAGGAAGCTTTATAATGAAAATATTTATTTAAATAGGAAGAAAATGATAGCAATTGTCCAAGTTCAATAAATCTAGTTTAATGAATAAAATATTGTGTCCACTTTCCACTAACACAATTTCTATCTTAATATTGCTTTAAAAATTACACTTTCCTCTTTTATTTTTCTTGTCTTGGCTGAATTTTTTGTGTGTGTGGATGAACCCTACACACCACTCACATGTACATATACAATTACAATTTCACATTTGACAGTTTTCGCAAAATGACTATTTTGACCTTTCTATAGTGTATGTTACCATATTCATTTTTCAATGCATTTCATTAAACATGTTTACATTTATCATATTCATATTAAACATGTTCATATATCACTATCATAGAATTTACTCAAAATTCAAATAAGTACCTTTAGGCACTTTAGAACATGAGTTCAATCTTAACAATCAAATGAACATTCAATTCCTCTTTCTAC
>CATKHJ010436646.1:0-10301 GCA_949750685.1 Vernicia montana | reverse complement strand
TAAGGCTATCAATATATATATTAATAGCATATCAATACCATAGGTAATTAAACCCTGTCAGCACTCCCTATATCTTTGTCCTGCCTATCACTACCCACGTCCTCATTCTCAACTTCACTCTCTACAGGACCAACACTCTTGTGTCCGGCAGATAACAAGGAAGGTGATAGCCTATGATGCCTAAGTGGGCATCTCTCAACTGAATGGTCAAGTCTACCACATGCCATACATATATGCTCAGGAAATCTTAGCATCATATCTCGAAGAGGTGGGATATAACCAGCTCCCGGGAGCTCATAAGTATGCGCCAATCTAGCCATCACCCAATGCATCTCCCTAAATTCTCGCCTCAGATTATAGATCTCCTACCATAGAAGATGGTTCTCTCTCACTATATCATCATATATGGCCCTCATCCGTACTACCCATATTGTATCAAAGTCCTCCTCAGGGTCAGACTCTACTGGCTCAGGTAGAGTGATAGATGCCACATCAGATACCTCCCTCTTTCTCATGGATCTAAATCGTCGTCAAGGAGGCATCTACATAACAAAATTAACAACAAAATAAAATACCATATGTATCAAACATAAAATCATATAAGTGGAACAAACATGCATATTAAGTTTACGCGGAACTAACTTATTGATGGACTGCAAAGACGTTTAGGAATCCTATGCTCCATGGTTCAGCTTATACTATATGACTCTTATACTTATGAAGTTTATACTAGACTTAAGTTATGCTCTGATACCAACTTTGTCACGACCCAACTTTGAGTCGTGAATGTTTTAAGGCTCAGGGAGACATAAGGTCACCTAGACCTTAGAACCCCATAACTAGACAGTAACTTATCATGCACACCAACCTTTCCCAAGACCATAACCTGATATGCTTTGGATTATCATAACATATACCTTACATAAACCTTGAGTATACCATACATATACTATAATATGAATAAGGTATACTATTCATATGCCAAACATATACCATAAATATACCATTAATTGTATATTAGTTCTTATTAATACTAAATGCAGTAAACATATTAATTATTACAATCACACATATAATTAAGAAAATTTCAACTATTAATACTACTAGATGCCATAATGACTAATGGAGCTTTAGACCGGTTTCTCTAAGATACAAATTCATTATGGTGAGTCAAAAAGAGTTTTATTTTAAACCAAAATAGCAGAGTAACCCCAAAGCGGAAGGATGAAGCTTGAGTTTTACCTTGCAGAATCCACTACAACACCTGAAAATAATAAACCACTAAAGGGGATAAGACAAGCTCAGTGAATACATAATAACTCAACATGATATGCCGGCTAGAGTATATGATTCAATGAAAGAATAATGGTCTTATCATATTTAACATTTTGGTATTTGAAATTATCAAAATGGGATTCATGCATAATACTGGCAATTGAAGGTTGAGGTAATTCCATCAATTATAAACTTTAGCAGAAATCAAATATTCAAAAGCGGTATGATTCCCATTGTAAATAAATAAAGTGGCGGCTAATGCCTTGCTCACTCACACTGATTTCAGAAGCGCGAGACTGATCAGGTCTCATGGGTAGAACCACCCTTCATAGCTAAGGCAGATACACTATCCCTACATTACGGGCCTTCTTACTATGTGCACATGACGGATGTATATCCCACATCAGATGAGGATTTCTGCTTTACTTTAAGTATCAATAATAAAGGTACAATAGCATATAGGTTTCATATGAAACAATGTTACTCTTCAAAGAGTAAGAATTTCAATTGGATAATTATATCAATGCAAGATAGACCAAAGGTCTTAAAAGATACTTTTAGCATTTTGGTTCAAATAAGGATATCAATAGTAGAGAATTTTAATCAAGGTATCAAATTGGATACAATGAATGAATGAATGACAATACTATTTAAAATGTCCATAACATATTGAATATTATGTACTCACCTTAGAATTCCCTTAGCTCCTAACTTAGCACAAACAAAAGTGATGACCATCTGATTGCTCTTGCACTTTATTCTTAGGTTCTACAAACAACCAATTCATTCAAGTTACTTAATGGATCATCACAATCATTTAACTAGTTAATACACTTTAATTCTAATTCTAGTATCACTAGGTCTAAACATAGGATACTAATCACTTAATATTAGATCAAATTATAACATATAATACATACAAACATACATAGTGATATTTTGACACTTGATTTCCTTTCAATTAAAATGGTCGAATAGGCCTTGGATAAATTCCAACTTTCTTTTCATATTTCCTTAGTGCAATTATCATACAAGTTAAATTTATTATAATACATTTTATATTTTTGCATATTATCAATACAATAAGGTTTACACTTGGTAGGGTTGAACCATACTTAGGAAATCTAATTTTATTTATCAAATTTTTAATTCAATCATAGATCATTTTATTGGCGTATTCATAACTTCAATTTATTAATCAATTGAAGAAAATCAAATTAACTTTATAATTTCCCACATGATCAAATCACTAATCAAAGGGAAAACTAAATTTTATATTAAATTCTCAAATTGTATTCATACATGTCTAATTAACATACTAATGAATTTAATTAAACAATCAATTTTTACTATTAAGACTTCTAATAAAAAATCTCCAATCTTAATCTAACTTCAAAAAGGGAAATTCAAAATTTTCTTAATCAATTTCAAATTAATTGTGGTATTATGAAATTAATATATATTTAAGCATAAATTAATATTCAAAACATAAAACAAACAATTGATTTTCAAGATTTCTAGGATGGCCAAATTTCAATAAGAGAAAAATAATATTTTTCATTCAATTCTTCAATTTACTTTCACATATATTTAATTACTATGCCAAATTACTTAATTAAACCATAAGTTTTATTGATAAAATATTTGTTAGAAAATTCTTAATTTCTACTTAAAACATGAAAGAGAAAAAATGTATAATTTGATTACTAAATTCAAATTAATTGTTGATTCTTGCAATTAGTACCTAATCATATCCAAATCATGAATTAAAATACAAAACCATCAAAGAATCCGAATTCTTCTAAAAGTATCTGAATTCTTCAAAGAAGAAAAAAAAAATCAGATATTCAAGATCATAATTCATCAAAACTTGATTAAGATGAAAAAAAAAAAAAAAAAACTTTAGTTTTTAATTTGTTACATTTGAAGCTCCTTCATTGGTTGTAAAAATGGTTTGGCCAAAATTGATGAAGAAAAGAAAGAGAAAAACTTTGTTCTTTGTATGTTTAGTGAAGAAAGAAAAAAAAAATGATAATGAATAGTAATTGTTTTGTTTTCAAATAGTTAGTCAAATTGGATTAGTAAGCATAGGTAATAATAGTTGTATGATTCCCAAAAGAAGATCTAGAAAATTTCTAATAGTAATTAAATTCCTACAAACTTTGATGATAGTTTAGGTTCAATGAACTTATCATATGGTAAATTAACATTTTTAGCACATGAAATAATTCAAGAGTATATTTTTCCTTCCAAAATTCATGCCATGGCCGGCCATTACCTTGTATTGGGCCTAGCCTAATACTTGGTTAGTTTCATAGCTATAGGAATTTTTGACACTATGTATTGAGTTTAACCCAATACCTAGTTGGTTATAATGAATTGACTATTTACTAGCAATAGACATATACATATATAGTTCACATGACATTCACTTTCATACATATATTATTAATATAATTATTGTGAAATAATTCACAAAATTATACTACTAGAGTTCATATGCAATATTAGAAATTCCTAACTTCTTAAATGAATTGTATTTAATCTTTCTTTTCCTATGGCAATTTAGTCATTAAGATATATGGTATTACACTTCCTTAAGATCTCAACTTGCCAATGAAAGACACTTCTAATAATCCCCATCATTACTACAATAAAACCCTCATGCATATTCTTCTCCACATCATTCACATAACTCAACTCATATGAACATACGTATCAAATTACATGTTCATCATCAACATAATTGTTATTTCTGTGGTTCAAACCAAATTTAAAGGTTAATCATCATCCTTTATATAAATGACCAAATATAGTATCTTCAATACACACATGGAGCTCTAAATAGAACTATATTCATATACATATGAACAAATCAAAATAGAAGATTACATTGCTCTAGTGCAAATCGTCAAAAGAAGCAAAATTACTTGAGGAATTCCTTGACCAAGATCTACTAATCACCTAAAAAATATTAACCACAAACTAGTGAGTATTCTCAGTGAGTAAAAAATATACTATCATAAATTGTGTAGTTTGATATTCAAAGAAAGCTTGCAATAACATAATGGGCTTACTCACATGCAATTAACAAATGAAAATAATGGATATCAAGTATCATGCATCACAAGGAATATAAGAATCATGATTGGTTTAGCAAAAATCAAATGGTTAGGAGTGGTGGGCTTCCCACATGAAATAAGTATAAATAAGGCAGAGGCTTTTCTGAGCAATACCCTTCACATCACATGATAAAGTCATAAAGCTAATCAGGTTTTATGGCTAGGACCATGACCCTTCCTAGCTAGGGTTCGGATGCATGCACCCCATCCGCAAGTTTTCCCGTGTGCACACAGTCTGATGTATTACCCACATCAGTCGGAGATTTCTGCTTAAATATTTAGAATTTTTCATACATGAAATCAAATGACTTGTCAAGTGCAATTTCTCATGAATTTCACATAAAAAAACTCCAATGAATCAATAAATCTCAATTGAAGTTAACAATGAATTTATTATCAAGATATCAACATTTAGATATGAAAAATTCAATAACTCATTACAGAGGTTATCAATATCAAATGAAATAGGATTCCAATGAGCACAACATGTAGGATTCCAAATGGATTTCAATGAATTCAACATGTAAGATTCCAAAACAATAAACAAATGAAAGAGCATCAATGATAAAAAGAACCGAAATTTTCAAAGTCACATACCAAGGTGGTTTACAAGAAAATTTGGTTCAAGAATTTAAAACACAATAATAATAGTATATTTTTCGCTCACCTTGCACAAATTTACTCCTATTTTTTTAAACCCCTTCTTCATATCACACAAAAAACTTGACAATCATTATGCTCCTTATTCCCTTCTTGGCTTACTCTACTTTCTACAAATAATACATACACATATAAATAGACTCATCCAGTACTCAATTCTAGCATAGGAATGTAAAGAATTCTATCAAATAGTAAAATTTGAGCTTAGAGTTATCTAGGTTTCTAATTCCCATTCTACTATCATCTTGCTATCAATTATGCATTAGAAAGCTAAATTAAGCTATTAAATCAACTACCCATGCAACTACTCATCAAATTCTAGCTCAAAACTCAACTTCCAACATAATAGATATTCAATTTTAACTTAAAATTAATGAAGGAACCTTACCTCCTTCTTGATCTAAATGAAGAATCATATAATCAATAGGTTTGATTTTAGTTTTGTTGAAGAAAATTTGGTCTTGGAATTGTTTGGGAATGAAAAAGAATGAGAAAAGATGAAGAAAATGGAGTGAGAAGAGTGTTTTTGGCTATAATTTCGGTAGGTAGTCCATATTTATCCATTTGGAAGGTAGTTAGGCATTAAATGCACTTATTTTCTCTTCTGCAGCTAGTTCACGACCATGACTCTCAAAGTCATCGGGATGAATTTTATACAGAAGCGAAATTAACTATTTACTTAGCTAGTTCACGGGCATTACCTTGAGGGTAATGGCCATAATCTGGCCTTTTGTTTCAAAACTCATAAATTCTTCCATTTTAAGCCTAACTTCTAGCATACCACTTATATACACTCTTCATATAACTCATGGCACATATATTTTCACATGTTTCTTGGCTTAAAACTCACTTATATGATCAAATGAATATGATTGTTAATTTTGGGGTATTACACTCTCCCCCCTTAAGAAAATTCGTTCTTGAATTTAAAAAACTAGAATACTTACATGACTTAAGCTTGAAAAAGATGGGGGTACTTGTGTTGCATGTCTCGTTCACTTTCCCATATGCATTCATCTACATTGTGATTCTTCCATAATACCTTGACCATAATTATCTCTTTGTTCCTCAACTTCTTTACTTGTCTATCAATTGTGGCAATTGGAACTTCTTCATATGATAAAACTTCATCCATTTCTACAGCTTGAGGTTGAAGGGCATGTGATGGATCCTGTAGATATTTCCTCAATATAGACCTATGGAACACTGGATGTACATGAGCCAATTGTGGTGGAAGAGCTAGTTTATAGGATACATTACTAATCCTTTCTAAAATTTCAAATGGTCTAATGTATCTTGGAGACAGTTTACCTTTCTTACCAAATCGCATCACTCCATTCATAAGAGACACCTTGAGAAATACATGATCTCCCATAGAAAAGTTAATATCCTTCCTCTTCGGATTCGTATAACTCTTTTGTCTACTGAAGGCTGTTTTCAATCTTTCTCGAATAAGTGGCACCTTCTCTGTTGTTTCTTTGATCAAATCAGGACCTTCTACATATTTATCTCCCACTTCCATCCAACACACTAGTGATATGCATTTCCTTCCATACAAGGCTTCATATGGTGTCATACTAATGGTGGAATGGTAGTTATTATTATAAGCAAATTCAATCAAAGGGAGATATTTATCCCAATTCCCACTAAAGTCCAATACACACATCCGGAGCATATCTTCTAAAGTTTTGATGGTGCATTCTGACTGCCCATCAGTCTGTGGATGAAAAGTTATATTGAAATCCAACTGTGTACCTAATGCTTCATACAACTTCTGCCAAAACCTATAGGTAAATTAAAAACCTCTATCAGAAATAATGGATACTGATACACCATAGAGACACACTATCTTGTTTAAGTATAATTGAGCATATTGGGCTATTGAATAGGTAGTTTTCATTTCCAGAAAATGAGCCGATTTAGTAAATCTATCCACAATTACCCAGATTGAATCATAGCCCCTTGAAGTCCTTGGCAAATCCAAAATGAAGTCTATGGTAACTTGTTCCCATTTTCATTATGGCAATTTAATTTCTTGCAATAAACCTAAAGGCTTTTGATGCTTAAATTTAACCTGTTGACATGTCAAATATAAAGATACAAATGTAACTATATCTTTTTTTCATTCCAAGCCACCAATAACAACTCTTCACATCATGGTACATTTTGGTTACACCTGGATACACATTATAAGGAGCTTGATGTCTCTTTTAAAATCTTCTCTCTCAACCCATATATATTTGGCACACATTACCGATGATTATAGTGCAACACAAAATCTTTCAATTCAAATCCTGGTGCTTGGTCTGCTTATACTTCCCTTTTCATTTTAACAAGTTAAGGATCTTCATCTTATAAAACCTTGATTTCATTTATCAACTTAGGCTTCACTGGAAAATGTGCAATGAGAACTTGAGATTCAAAAATCTCAAATTGCAACCCCTTGTTAAACAAGTCTTTCAAATCCTTCACCAATAGCCTGTTCTTCACTGAAAGGTAAGCTAGACTACCCATTGACTTCCTACTTAATGCATCAGCTACTACATTGGCTTTACCTAGATGGTACAAGATTTGAAAATCATAGTTCTTGAGTAATTCTACCCATCTTTTTTGCCTCAAATTAAGATCCTTCTATTGTAGGATGTATTGGAGACTATTATGATCAGTGTAAATTTCACACTTCTCACCATAAAGGTAATGTCTCCATATCTTGAGTGCAAATATCACCGCAACCATCTCCAAATCATGAGTAGGATAGTTCATTTCATGCCTCTTCAACTGCTTAGATGCATATGCAATTACTTTCCCATTCTGCATAAGGACACATGCAAGTCCCATTATAGAAGCATCACAGTAAATAGCAAAACCACCTGACCCTTCTGGTAATGCAAGCATCAGAGCCGTAGTGAGACAAGATTTGAGCTTTTAAAAACTCTCTTCACAAGATGCTTCCCAATTGAATTTCACTTGCTTCCTTGTTAATTTGGTAAGCGGTGAAGCTATCTTGGAGAAATCTTTGACAAATCTCTTATAGTAACCTGCCATACCAAGGAAAGCTCGAATCTCTATCACATTTGTAGGTCGAGGCCAATTAGATACAACTTGAATCTTATTGAGGTCTACTTGAATGCCTTACTCACAACATGTCCTAAGAAGCACACTCGATCAAGTCAAAATTCACATTTCGATAATTTGGCATACAATTTGTGCTCTCACAGGACTTACAACACTACTCTCTATTATTCTTCATGTTCTTCTTTGCTTTTAGAGTAAATAAGAATGTCATCTATGAAGATAATGAAAAATTTATCTAGAAAAGGCTTGAATACCCTATTCATCAAATTCATGAATGCAGCAAGGGCATTGGTCAACCCAAACGGCAATACAGTAAATTCATAGTGACCATATTGAGTTCGAAAAGTAGTCTTACATATATCCTCATCCCGAATTCTGAGTTTATGATAACCTGATCTGATATCAATCTTAGAGAAATGATTGGCTCCTTGTAATTGATCAAACAGATCATCTATAATTGGCAAGGGATATTTGTTCTTCACAGTCACTTTATTTAACTGCCTGTAATCAATACACAATTGAAGTGAACCATCCTTCTTCTTCACAAAAGGACTGGTGCACACCATGATGAACTGCTGGGCCTGATGAACCTCTTATCTAATAAGTCTTGCAATTGCACTTTCAACTCTCTTAACTCTATAGGTGCCATCCGATATGAAGGAATATAGATAGGTTGTGTGCCTAGAAGGAGCTCAATATTAAACTTAATTTCTCTTTCAAGTGGCAATCCAAGTAATTCCTCTGGAAACACATCTGGGAATTCATTAACTACTGGTATTTCATTCAATTCTTTGGAAATCCCCTTAGTGTCAATCACATGAGCCAAATATCCTTGGAAATCTTTCTGTAGGAGCCTTCTTGCCCTAATAGCTGATATAAAATTAGGAGCATCACTTTTATCCCCTTGATAAGCAAACTCATTCCCATCTTATATTTTGAACATAATTTTCTTCTCATAACAATCAATGTGTGCATGGTAAATGGAGAGCCAATTCATACCAAGTATCACATCAAATTCCAACACATCTAATTTAATCAAGTCAATAGGAAGTTTCCTATCTTCAATATCTACCATGTATGTCTTATACACATGTTGCACTTTAAGGGTTTCACCTAATGGTATAGTGACAACTAATGGAATACTCATATGCTCTCTATCTCTATTCAATCTTTTAGCAAAACTAGGAGACACAAATGAGTGTATGGAACCAGAATCAAATAAAACTCTAGCTTGCTCATTCTGAATAGAGATAATACATCTTATTGCAGTATTTGATGCTCATGCTTCTTACTGATTAACTACAATCACTCTTCCCCTTCCTCTTCCTTCAAGTGCCTGACTTGTCCTAGAAGTCTGCCCTTGTCCTCTTCCTTTACCACTTGAACCCTTATTATCTTGTCTACAAATCTGAACTGTAGGTTATGATGAGGCAGGTGCAGCCTGTTGCTCTCCCCACAATGGACAATTTCTATTGAAGTGTCCCATTTGGCCACATTTGAGACATGCCCTCGTAGCCCTTCTGCATAACCCTTCATGTCTCTTGTCACACATAAAGCAAATGGGATTGGTGTAGCCCTATTGTTCAGGCTTAGATGTATTCTGTATAGGTCTTGGAGTAGAAACTACAGAAACACTTCTAGTTTGGCCTTGACCCTTCCTTGACTTCCCATTCTAGACGGATTCTGAGCTGCAGTCAGAGTTGAATACTTTGAAGCCTTCATCTTTGAACTACCTCCTTGATCCCTACCTTGACCCCTTTGACCCTTTGGCTTATTCTTGGATCTTTGTTTCCTTTTAGCTCTCTCCGACTTATGTCTTATTTTCATCATTTGGGCCTTCTCAATCAACTTGGCCATTGAAATGAAATCAGTGGAGATGGTGGCATTGTAGAGAGGTGTAATTAAACCATTCTGGAACCTCTCAATCCGACCTACTTATGTAGGAACAATGTAGGGAGCAAATTTGTCACATCCCACTTTTGGGATGGACGGTCCTAGGGCATGGGTAAGCATACATCACCGAAAATCCGTAGAACCCAACTCGTTTTAGAATATTAATGTAACTCCGGCGGTATACCGGCAGTACATTCACAATACCCCAAGATCAAACCTGCAAGAAATATAAAACACTCCCAATATTACCACCTTATATCCTCAACTTCATTTTAA
>CATKHJ010436629.1:0-23319 GCA_949750685.1 Vernicia montana | reverse complement strand
ATTATTGAAACGATTGGATATTGAATTGGAACCAAATGTTTATTGTTATTAAACCTATTGTTATTGTTGTTAAACCAATCGCTTGATATTATTGAATCGATTGGTTATTGCTATTGATTGATATAAACCGTTAACTGTTATTGTAAACCAACCTTGAGTCACCAAACTTCACAGGTTATGGTAGTATAATCTTTATTCACTGCGTTATCTCATTATCGATTCTATATTTTTTTCAGGTTAGCTTTAATTTATTGGTTAAGTTCCCGAGGCGTTCTTCTTCTCTATCCCTCGGAAACTCAATTGATTAATGTAATAGCTCATTTTCTATTAAATCTTTTTGTATAGATGATTATTCAAATATAGATGCTTCATAGTAATGTGTTGAATGGTATATGTAAAGAAATAGGCTTTTGGACCTTCTAACATTAAATTATTATAAAATGATAATTCATTTGAATTATGAATGATATTGATGAGAATGGATTTGCATAGTTGTTTGGTTTTGATCTTAGGAGATTGTATGATATGGTTATAGATGATGGATTGATGAGGTTCCTACGGGTTTTCGGTGGCCTTAAACCTAGCCATGCCCTAGGATCGTCGCGGCTCGGAAGCCGGGTCGTGACACCTATAATTTTTTTTAAACAACCCTATAATTATAATATTTAACAAATATTTTTTTCCTATTATTTACTTTCTTATTTTATTATTATTTTACCTATAAATATTTATAAATTAATTTTTAACTAACAACAATATCAAATTTTTTATTATTTCTAATTTCATATTAAACAATTTAAATTTATAATTTTTAACAAATTTTTTAATTATATATATAGTTCAATTAAAAAGTATAAAATCTAAACTAACATACAGAAATAAAATACATATTAAAAAAAAATTCAAACAATAATAAAATAAAAACATACAACACAATTAATATACCCAAAAAAAAGAATAAAAAAAAATTAAACAACAACTAACCTAAAAAATATAAAAATCAACAAAAAAAAAATCACCTGAATGTTGAACTAGAGAAACAGACTGAAGATGGCGAGCGGCGAAACAGAGAGAAGAAGAGAAGAAGATCGAGAGAAGAAGAATGGCGTAGAAAGAAGAAGAATAAGAGTTATGGTTTTAATTTAGGTTTTCAATTTAGCGACGAATTGGCGAGGGAATAGCGACGGCTTAAGAAGTTTTAATGAAACGGTGCATTTCGATTTTGCCCTGTTAAAAATAGCGACATATTATATTAGCGACGGATTAATCCGTCGCTAAATTTTCAAAATTCGTCGCTAAAAATGGCGCAATTACATGGCGCCAAAATTAGCGACAGATTAATCCGTCGCTAATTTCGGTCGCTAATTTTCGTCGTAATTCCGTTGCAATTTATTTTATAATTTCAATCCATATTTTCGTCGCTATTTCGTCGTTAATAGTGATGGATTAAATCCGTCATTATAAATCCATTGCCAATTTAATGAATTCTACTAGTGTATATTTTTCAGTTCATGCTTTTGTTGTATGGACTCTGGTTCTAGTATCCTTTTCAATAGGTATGATGACCTAGCCCAAATTACTTTTCTAGAATTATAGAGATCTTCGCACTTGGTGAGTTTCTGCGGAAAGAAAATGTCGTTGTTAGGGATATCAAAGGCAATATTGGAGATCACCAAATTCGGCTTTCAAACTGATGACGTTTAGATTTATAATTCTAGAAAAAAAGAAAAAGAAAAAGAAGAGGATGAAGATGAAGTAATTGGGGGAGAGAGAAAAGCAATTCTCCAAAAACTTTAACTTTTTATTTTTTTAAAAAAATCAACACATGTCATAATTTAATAGGTTTGTTATTCTAACTAGAATGCCTAATTGAAATCACTATTATACTATATAATTTCTCGAATATTTTAAATTTAAACAACTGAAAAATACTCATGGTATTAATAAAAACAGCTCTCCAATTAAGTCACTCATTTGCTTAATATAAAATCCCTATATCATAGGCAGAAATTATCTCCTAAATAAAAGAAAAACATAAATTTCCCAATGATAAAATATCCCAAAATAGAATAGAAAAAACAGGTTTCCTAAAATTGCCAATTACTGTAAAAACAGCAGTCTACTACAACTAGTAATAAAGTATAATTACGGTCCAACAATACAGCCAGACATGAGTTGGCTCATCCGATAATCTCTCCTCCAATTACATATCTAATATCATATATTATATTTAATAATCTAATAAACCAATATATTTAAAAAAATAAAAAAAATCCCCAACCATCATAACGCCGTTAAAAGTTTTTCCATTTTTAGATGAACCGTTTAAAAAAAAAATTAAAAAAAAAGCACGTGAGTGGGCCCTCAACTCTAACAATTACAGTGAATTAAAAAACAAAGGACAAGTATCAATTTGAAAATTTATTCATATGATATTTTATTATTATTATTATTATTATTTTCAAAATGTATAAACGAACATAAACATTAAAAAAAAAAAAAAAAAAACGTTCACGTCTCATGATAATATGAAAAGGTATGTTATTAATTATTAATTATTATTTTTAAAATTAATAATTTAATTATAAAATCTGATAATTATTTGATATTCTATTTTTAATTTATAAAATTATTTTGAGTAGTAGTAGTGCTGAAAATATTTTTTTTTGTTTTTATGATTAAAATAATTCTAAGCGTTTATGAAATTAAGTAATATTTGGTAAAACTGAAAATTAAATATTAAAAATTTGAATGTTTTAAATACTAAATAATATAATTTTAAATTATAAAAAAAATCAAAAATTTAATCACTTAATATATTTATAGTGTAAATTTTAATATCATATAATTTTAAATATTTTTATTTTAATTGAAAATTTTAAAATAAATATTATTAAACAACTTAAAACAATTAAATATTCAAAATTTTAATTTTAAATTCTAAATAATATTATCAAATATCACTCTAATTTAATTATAAGTTATGCTCTAATTTAATTACAAGTTATGCATACCTCTAAATTTTATGAAAATTTTTAATATATTTTAATATAATTATTGATATTTTATTTTAAAATTTTAAATTAATTATATTTTAGTTTATGAATTATTTTATTATATCTTTCAAAAATTTTAAATTTTCACTTTTGGTAATGTAGAAAGTAAAATTCAATAAATAACCAAAATGAAAACAAAAGCTTTTAACAGTAACATAGACGGAGGAGGAGGAAGAGGGGATAGAGAATTAGAGAGAGAGCTGTCCTTTCGTTTACAGTCTCCACCTGACCTCTAAACCGCCATTTTTAACGGACTTTTTCCTCAGAAACAAACCCTAATTCCACATTCTCTGAAATGAATTATTAGATTACAGTTTTTATCAATGAATATCACTGTTTTCAATTTGTTTCTTTATTTTCTCTTTTTACTCTTTGTTTTCAGTTCAGCTTCGCCTGAGTCCCAATCATCGGAGCTCCGATCTTTACTTGAGTTTAAGAAAGGTATTGAAGTTGACCCGTTAGACAGAATCATCTCAGCATGGAACCCTTCTCCTTCAACCAATTGGAGCAGCTGTCCCTACTCTTGGCCTGGTATCACTTGCGACCCTTCTACAAATTCAATCACTGCCATTACTCTCGACCGCCTCAGTCTTTCAGGTGACCTCAAGTTCTCTACTTTGCTCAATCTTAAGTCACTTCAGAACTTATCTCTCTCCGGCAACCACTTCACTGGTCGGCTTGTACCTGCATTGGGTACTATTCGTTCGATTCAGTACTTGGATCTATCTGACAACAATTTTTCTGGGCCGATCCCGGGTCGTATAGCTGAGTTGTGGAATTTGAAGTATGTTAATTTATCAATGAATGGTTTTGAAGGTGGATTTCCAGTTGGGTTACCAGTGCCGTTCAGGAATTTGCAGCAATTGAGGGTTTTGGATTTGCATTCCAATAAGTTTGGTGGTAATGTTGGTGAAGTGCTCAGTGAATTGATTAATTTGGACCATTTGGATTTGAGTGATAATCAATTTTACGGTGAGCTTGCTAGTCTTAGTGTAGAGAATGCCTCCGGTTTGGCTAATACCGTCCGTTTTGTCAACTTCAGCGGAAATAATTTGAATGGTGGTTTTTTAAAAGCAGAAGTGATTGGATTGTTTAGGAATTTGGAGGTTTTGGATTTAAGTAACAATGGGATTAATGGTAAGTTACCTTCATTTGACTCTATGCTGAACTTAAGGGTATTGAGATTAGGAAATAATCAGTTGTTTGGGCATATTCCGGAGGAATTGTTGAATGGGTCGATGCCAATTGAAGAATTGGATCTTAGTGGCAATGGATTTACAGGTAATGAAATCTTCACTTCTCTTTTTAATTATTGGGTTTTTGATTTGCTGGATGGGTATTTTTTTTCTTTCTATTTTTGATAGAATTTGATTGGAATATTTAGTCAACTGCAGTAATAATTATGATGAACTTTAACTAATTTTAAGATTAAATATGTGTTTACATGTGATAATAGTATTTAGAATTGCTGGTTTTTATAGATAATAAGAACCTGGATTTGGACTTTCTCCCCTCTTTTTGGGTTTTATTTTTTTTTTCATGTGAAAGTGACTTTATTTGTTATGATTTACTTAACTTGTCTACTTTTGGGGTTAGGATTGCTGCAAGCAAAATAATGTTCTCTTTTCAGAGACAGGGATAGACCTGTAGAGTTTGTGTGTTAGCTTGGCAAAAATTTTGAGTGCATTAAGTTGCAATTTAGTTATTTTAAGTGTGTGCACACTGTTTATTCATCAACTTTGTTCTATTACTTCATATATACAGACTGAATATTTATACATTCTAATTCAGATCTCTATTTTGAAAAATGCAATAATGGAAGCTTAAATAAAAAGACTTGAAGAGAGAAGATACAGACTCACATGAAATTATATTAAAAAATAAACAAAAAGCAAACATTTCTTGAATTTTGGTGTTGAGATCACTATCTAAAGTTAAATGACTGTGGATATTGTGATTCTCTTCTTCTATGTCACTTGTTGCTATGTCTTCTATTTCTCATATTTCAACATCTATATCTGTGCCAGTTCTATGCTAGGAATTAATTCTGCCATGGTGACATTGTGCTGTTTGTACTCTTATCTGATATTCAGCATTTATCTTTGTGCAGGTGATATTCATGGAATTAGTTCTACAACTCTGAATGTTTTAAATCTCTCTTCAAATGGGTTATCAGGCTCTTTGCCCACTTCTATTGCGAGATGTTCAATTCTGGATCTGAGTAGAAATAATATCTCTGGTGACATGTCTTTTATGCAGAATTGGGAAGTCACTGTAGAGGTTCTTGATTTGAGTTCAAACAATTTGTCAGGAAGTTTGCCAAATTTAACTTCTCAATTTTTAAGATTAAGCAAACTTAACCTCAGGAATAATTACCTTGAAGGTAACTTGCCTCCTCAATTGGGGGCCAGTCCGGGATTGTCTGCGATTGATCTCAGTTTAAATCAACTTAGTGGGCCTATTCCAGGTGGTTTCTTTACTTCATCAACTTTGACAAACCTGAATCTTTCAGGAAACCAGTTTACTGGGCCGATTCCTTTGCAAGGCTCACGTGTGGGTGAATTGTTATTTTTACCTTCTTTTCCAAAGATGGAGTCTCTTGATCTTTCCCACAATTCCTTGACAGGTGGGTTGCCTTCAGACATAGGTAACTTGGCGGCTCTCAAATCGCTTAATCTTTCAAACAATGACTTATCAGGAGAGCTGCCAGTTGAATTGAGCAAACTTAGCTACTTGCTGTATCTTGATTTATCTGGCAACAAATTTAATGGTAAAATCCCTGATAAGCTTCCATCCAGCCTAATTGGATTTAATGTGTCCTATAATGATCTAAGTGGCAGTGTTCCAGAGAACTTGAGAACAAAATTTAACATTTCTTCATTTCATCCTGGAAATTCCTTACTGACCTTCCCAAATGGTGAGCCATCAACAAATTCTGTTCCAGATCAACTTCCTGCCCATGTTAAACATCATGGTTCAAAGCATGCTCTTACAATAGGAATAATTGTGGGTGCAGTTGTAACTATGACGGTTTTGGTTTTGCTGGCCTACCAACGGGTACAGCAAAAAGAATTCCATGGAAGAAATCAATTTGGCACTCAAGCTACAGGGGAAGATGCCAAGGTTGAAAGATCTGTACAATCCTCCATTTTCAAATTTCACTCAAATGTTCACCGCCCACCAACTTCCTTGAGTTTTTCAAATGATCACTTGCTTACTTCAAATTCAAGGACATTATCTGGGCAGACAGAGTTTGCAAATGAAATTATTGAGCATGATTTACCCGTGGGCATGGCTGCTAGCTTAGCGTCTTCAAATCCTAATGTGCTGGAGAATTATCCCACAACATCGGGCATGAAGTCCACCCCAGGCTCTCCATTAACTTCCTCTCCTCGTTTTGTTGAGGCACATGAACAATCTGTCAAGTTGGATGTCTATTCACCAGATCGGTTGGCTGGAGAACTATTCTTCCTTGATGCTTCACTAGAATTCACTGCAGAGGAGTTATCTCGAGCTCCGGCAGAAGTTCTTGGCAGAAGCAGCCATGGAACTCTGTACAAAGCTACTCTAGATGGTGGACATATGTTGACTGTGAAATGGTTGCGGGTGGGACTGGTCAAACATAAGAAAGAATTTGCTAGGGAAGTTAAAAGAATAGGCTCAATAAAACATCAAAATATTGTTTCATTGCGAGCTTATTATTGGGGGCCTAGAGAGCAAGAGAGACTTCTTCTAGCAGACTATGTCCAGGGGGACAGCTTGGCCCTACATCTTTATGGTAAGCATTTTATTTCCTGCTAAATTTTGTATTTATCTTATCATGTTTTTTGTGCTTAAATTGTCATATGTCAATTTCAAAAGGAATTTGTTATAGGTGCATTTGGGCATTCTTATGTTTTCAACTTATTCATCTTTTTGGGCATGGTGAGTTATGACTTTTGCCAAGATCCATGCATGTTGAGGTTTATGAACTTCAGATGGTACTTTTATTTATCTTGTTACGTGAATTACAATATATGCTACTAAAAGCTATAAATTATGAATGTTTGTTTGTGTTTCTTTATGACATGCATTCATATATGTATAATTGCTACTTGCGTGTTCATGGAATGCTAAGAACATTATATGGATCACTGCTGAACTAAGCTGTTTAAAACATGGATATCTGCTGCTTTAGTCTTGAATATGTTATATTTGTACATAGACTTACAGTTCTACTTCTACTGTTGAAGTTTGCTGTAATTTGGTTTTTTCGTACATTGCCTTTCAGCTAGACAATTAGACCTTATCACCAAAATAGCTTGAGTTAAGCCGGAACCTGTAATTATCTGGATACTACAGGTTTCTGATACTAATGGTTTTCCTTAGGGTTTGTCAATTGTTTGAGAACCTATTCACTTGTCTGGGCTTTCTTATGATGCAATTAGGGTTTGTCAATTGTTTGAGAACCTATTCACTCATCTGGGCTTTCTTGTGAAGCGATAAATAAAGGGACTCCATATAGGAATAGATTAATGATTTTAGCAGGTTGTTGTTCATAGCACAGTCGTTGGGGTATTTTTAATAATAAGGGCTATTTTCAATAATTTTACAACTTTGCAGGAATGGGCTAGGCTTCAATATAGTTTGGGTATTAGTTTAGGGGTCTGTTTGGTTTAACAGTAGCTATCAGCTGTGAGTGGTGAGCGGTCAACTCTTAACTGTGACTGGTGAACCGTCAACTCTTAACTTACCAATGAGTGGTTAAATGTAAAGCGTTTGGTAATTTAGCAGTTAATATTAGAGTGTAAAATGACTAATAAGGACATTTATATATTTTATGCAAAAATAAATTTTAAATTTTTAAATATTTTATAATTTTATATGTATAAAATTATTATTGCTTTAATTTTAGATTTAAAAAAACATTATCCAGTTTTTTTTTTTTTATACAACTATGGGACATCTTTGGTCACATGACTTGGTAATTTTGATGTTGCAATTGTAAAATGCAATGAAAAATGAAAAAACGAAGGAGCATCACATCATTCATGAAAAAGAAAATTTTGGTATTTTAGTAAAATTTAATAGGTTTTCTTGTAAATAAAGTAAAGTCGCACGACTCTTACATATCCTTAATCAGCTTTTGCTCTGAAAGTGTAAAATTTGAGCGGTGGAACCAACGCTAGCGTTATGTTGAAATTTTAAATGCCAGCGTTGAAAGTTTTAGACAGTTGAAAATGAGATTTGATTTACCTAACATCAGTTTTGATCGGTGTATCGTTCTATCACTGACCGCTAACAGTTAAACGGCAATCCAAACACCCACTAAGTCTTCTTATTCTTGAGTCTTAACATGGGGTCCTGATAAGTCTGATAATTATTTTGTTTTTACTTGGTGTTCAAGTACTTGTAGGCTTAGAACTACCGAGTCTATAAATACTAGCAAGCTTATTAATCAACTTTCACTGAATAAAATTCCAGCAATTGTCTCTGCTTGAGTTGTGATGCAATTCTAACCCTTGAATGTGTGTGGTTTTCTTGGTAGGTTCGAGTCCTAGATCCTGCTAGCGTGAGACTAGTAGGATAAATTTTTTTGCTTATTCTTTTTTTTTTTTTTTTGGCTTTGATTTTCTGAAGACAAGATCTGTCAAGTTATCTTTGAGCACACTTTAATCTCTAAAATCAGTGGTAACTAAGTATGAGAAAAATAAGTAATGGGCTCACCCTGTACTCCCTGAATAGTGTGGGGATAGGGGGAGGATGAGCACAATAATACGCTGCCTTTCCCTTACATTTTTGCAAAGAGTCTAACCCGTGACGACAGGGTATCAAAGGAACAATTTTACCAGTTGCGCCAAGGCTTATGAGCAAACTGAGTATTTTATACAGATAGATTGGTTTCTTATAATCTAATTAATTAGCTAGCTCTTTTTAGGAATTTGTACTCTATTTAGTTTATTAGGTGGGGAATTTTATAGTCCTCAATTGAGAGTAGTATTCCTTTCATCACGTGAAAATGTTAATTTGGGTCAGCAATTTGGAATTCCAGATTCTATGTAGTGTTTTCATCTCCAAAACATTCATGGTAGATTGTAATCTTCGTGCTAATAAAAATTTAATGACCTAATTTACCTAATACTACTATACTAGAGTGGATTTTGTTGATCATATATAGCTTTCCATAAAACTGCTGTTGGATAACTGGTGGCTATAACTATTTTGTTAACGAGGGTATAATTTTTGCTGGAAGTACTGGAATGATGAATAGTAAAATGATCACTGATATGCCAAAGAGATGAATGCAAAGAGTAGACATCTGAATGAGAACAAGACTTTTGGTTTTGACTTTTTAATAGTTTGGCCACTGGGAAAAAAACAATCGCTGGCACTTTAAAGGGGGTATCAGAGGTTGATGCTGTAAGAATTTTGGTTCTAGTTAGCTATTTCTATTGCTCAAGTCCTTAATTCAGGAGAAGAAACACAGATGATCTTCACATATAAATGACAGTCTGTCGGGCAAAGGACTAATTTTCATTATATAAAAGACAAATGGCTTCTAAAATAGATGAATTTAAGTGACTGAGATTGAAGTAGTGGGGAGAGAGTTCATTAAGTTAACATGAAGATAAGCTTATAATTCATGATGGTGTCCATAGCTCAAGCGAAATCAAATTTGTTTAGGGGTGATATAAAAATTTCTATACAGAGAGAGCTTTCTGTTTTCTTTTTCTATTCTGTCAAAAGAGTAAGTATGCCCCTTACTACAATTGCTAAAAGTAGTATATGTGTAGGTGCATGTGTAAAATGATCGATCACAATGCATGTATTTTTCCCTTCCATTTGATTTGTAGTGCCAGATTATTGGGTTATTAACTGAGAGAATGTGGAGTGGATTATGGTTTGAGATCCAGCTTGGACACAAGTTTCTTTCATCTTGGTTTGGGCAGTCAAAAATTTCCCCGGAGTATGGCGAAATCTGGTTTTAGTGAAGTTAGAGTAACTGAATGATAACTTTGGGTTTGAATGAATGTGACTTGGCTGAGTGCTAGCAATTTGTGTGTGTTATTCATGGGTCTCATGTGCCTTTGCTTTTAGTTTCAGCATGGTATGTAATCTTACAATTGCAACATTGCAACATTAGTTTCTGTCATTTCATTATTTATATCATTATATTTTCATCTAATGGTTATAACCTTTATTTTCAGAATGTAGTTGTCACAACTCACAACCTTAGCACATTGACTAGTAACTGGAATGGCATTGGGCCTGACCATGTTCCTGACAAGTCAAGCCTTGGTTGCTACTTGCTAGTAGTTGTTCCTTTCCCATGTGGGACAAAGCATCACAATAATCCTCAATTGTGTTTAACACCTTTTCTAGGAGTAATTCTAGTGTTAATATGTCTATTGATTGTAGTGATACAATGAGGCTGGACAACGGATTACTATTTTTCCTAGTGCTGGCTGTGTAGAGCTGTCATGGCTGCCACCAGAACTTTGAGTTTTCCTCGTAAAAACTGTGGTGTAAACTCTTGATACAAGAGTGGTCTTTCACATCTCCATTTACACATGCACGTGCAATTGTGTCGGGTGATTTTTGATCTTTCAATGAGCTTTGAGCTTTTTTTCCTAGTTTTTGAGTGTCTGTGTCATGCAGAGTCTACACCTCGGAGGTACTCATTGTTATCATTCAGCCAGAGACTAAAGGTCGCGGTTGATGTTGCTCGGTGTCTCTTGTACATTCATGATAGAGGCATGCTCCATGGAAATTTGAAGCCAACAAATATACTTTTGGAAGGTCCTGACTATAGTGTCCGTCTTACTGATTATGGTCTTCACCGCTTGATGACACCTGCTGGCATTGCAGAGCAGATACTGAATCTAGGAGCACTCGGATACTGTGCTCCAGAACTTGCTAATGCATCTAAACCGATCCCTTCGTTTAAAGCTGATGTATATGCATTTGGAGTAATCTTGATGGAATTGTTAACAAGAAGAAGTGCCGGTGACATAATATCAGGTCAATCAGGAGCTGTAGATCTTCCTGATTGGGTTCGGTTGTGTGATCAAGAAGGAAGACGAATGGACTGTCTTGACAGAGATATTTCTGGTGGAGAAGAACCATCGAAAGCAATGGATGATTTGCTTGCTATATCGCTAAGGTGTATTCTCCCTGTAAATGAGAGACCTAACATCAGACAAGTCTTGGAGGATCTCTGTTCCATATCTGTTTGAAATTTTGTAAATGTGTCTTGGAATTAATTTTTTCATTCCTCGACCCAATTGTCCATTTTTCCCCATTTTTTTTCATTAATTGTTTTCTAGCATTCTGATTTTGGGGCTAATTATCACATTTTTTCTTTTTGGAAAAATTTCTTGTAAAGGAACAACCAATCCATTGATTATTTGACAGTGTTTTGAGTTTGATCTTCCAATGAAAAGGATTGCAATTCTTGTGTTCTCAGCAACAGGAGGAAAGTTCATGGCTCATTGCAGATTTTGCAGTGCATGGGAGTGACATTATTTTTTCCCATTTTTTTTAATAGTATTGGGGGAGGAAGATTAATCCCCTATTCAAGTGCATATGTATTTTATTAGGTAAGTGTTCTTTTTTATATTCGATTGTTCTTTTTATTTTCGTGGGGGTGTGTTCTTATATTCATTTAGAAGGAAATTTAGTTTCAGACTCTTAATAAATGCGTAAATTGATTCAAAAATATGCTGACAATTTGGATTAAAAAAAAGTATAGGGACATTTGAGGAGTTTTGTGGAGATGAGATATATTTTAAGTTTTTAATAAAAAAAATTCATTAAAGGTGTGCTTATTAGTTGAAAATATTAAATATTTGAGAATTGCCTAAAAAGAGAAATGGTTAATGTGTTAACATGGAATTTTATTGGGCTAGTGCAAATATTCCTACTTTATATTGTTTTTCTGATAGTATTAAAAAATCATAATTATATATATATATATATATATATATATATATATATAAATTTTCAAATATTATTTGTGCATATTTTGAAATAAATATTAATAATAAATAACATATTTTAAAAATAATTTTTTTATAACTAAAAAATATAATATAAAAATATATGTATGTTAAGTCAGGCAAAATTGCGATTTCGAAATAATATTAATATATAAAGAGAAATAGGGGCAAGAAAGTTATTAAAAAAATCAATGAGAACCATTCATCTGGCTTAATTACAAATTAGTTTTCCGCCATAAAAACAATATGAAATGGTCCAACCTTCACTTCCTCTGTGCCTAAGCCTTTCTCAAAATCTCCCAATGATCGTTGATCTTTGGAACTCTCAAATACGAGAAGCTGTAAATCTAAACAATGCCCACAAAGCCCTTTTTCTCTTCCGCCAAATGAAACAAAATGGCCTAAAACCCAACAATTTTACCTTTCCTTTCATTTCCAAAGCCTGCGCCAAGCTCTCCAACCTTCAATATTCCCAAATCATTCATACCCATATCATAAAATCTCCTTTTTACTCTAATGTCTTTGTACAAACAGCCATTCTTGATATGTACGTAAAATGCTGTCAACCAGATATTGCTTATAAGCTGTTTGTGGAAATGCCTAAGAGGGATGTTGCTTCCTGGAATGTGATGCTTGTGGGTTTTGCACAAATGGGTTTTCCTGATAGAGTATTTCAAAATTTTCAGGAGATGAGGTCTGTAGGAATTTTGCCTGATTCAGTTACAATCATGGCAATGAGTCAGGCAATATCATGTATGAAGAATTTGGAATTAGCTAAAGGTGTTCACTCATTTGGAATTCGAATTGGGATAGATACTGATGTTTCTGTTGCTAATACTTGGATATCTTTATATGCTAAATGTGGTGATTTGGAGATGGCTGAGTCAATTTTTGATGGAATTGAAGTGGGTTTAAGGAGTGTAGTCTCCTGGAATTCTATGATTGCAGGGTATGCATATCTTGGGAAATCTTTTGATGCTTTGGATTCTTACAAATTGATGCTGTGGGATGGATTTAGGCCTGATATTAGTACCATCGTTAGCTTGCTTTCTTCATGTGTACAGCCAGAGGCAGCTTTTCAAGGTATGCAGGTTCATTCTCATGGAATTAGATTTGGTTGTGATTCAGATATTCATGTGGTTAATACTCTTATATCTATGTATTCCAAGTGTGGAGATATTTATTCTGCAGGATGTTTATTTGACAGCATATGTAACAAAAGTCGTGTTACATGGACTGCTATGATAAGTGGTTATGCTGAGAAAGGGGACATGGATGAGGCGTTGACGCTATTTGATGCTATGGCAGTGGCTGGTGAGAAACCTGATTTAGTTACAGTACTTTCTCTGATTTCAGGTTGTGGCCGTACTGGTCTTCTTGAAGTTGGAAAATGGATTGATGCTTATTCAAATTCTAACGGTTTAAAACATAATGTTGTAGTTTGCAATGCATTGATAGACATGTATGCAAAATGTGGAAGTTTATGTGATGCTTGGGATCTCTTCAATACCATGCCTGATAGAACAGTTGTCTCCTGGACCACCATGATTTCAGGTTGTGCTTTGAATGGATTATTTGAAGAAGCTCTGGACCTTTTCTATAGGATGGTAGAGTTGGAATTGAAGCCAAATCACATAACATTTCTTGCCATACTTCAAGCTTGCACTCACGGTGGTTTTCTTGAGAAAGGATGGGAGTGCTTCAATATGATGACCAAAATTTATAAAATAAATCCTGGATTAGATCATTATTCCTGTATGGTGGATCTTCTTGGACGTAAAGGAAAGCTAAAAGAGGCATTGGAGTTTATTCAAGATATGGCTGTCAAACCTGATGCAGCCATATGGAGTGCACTGCTTAGTGCTTGCAAGATACACGACAACATTGATATTGGTGAATATGCTGCTCAGCACCTTTTTGAGATGGAGCCTTATGTGTCTTTTCCATATGTGGAAATGGCTAACATATATGCGTCAGCAGGAAGGTGGGATGGAGTTGCAAGGATAAGAACAATGATGAAAAGTAACAGGGTGAGGAAGTCTCCAGGACAAAGCCTTGTTGAAGTCAATGGGAAATCTTATGCATTTACTGTTGAAGACAGAGGTCATTTTGATGGGGAACTTGTATATACTGTTTTGGATGGTTTGATGTTGCAATCAAAGGAAGAAGAGTCCTCATGGCATCCAGATGGAACTCTAGAAAGTGAGTTGGAAAACTAGTCTTATCCTTCATAGGTGAAGAATGATATATTGGTGGCCTCAGTGTGGAGAATGTGTTGGGTTTGGCTAATACAGTTTTTGTCAACTTCAGCGGAAGTAACGTGGGTTTTTGAGAGCATAGGTGATTTGTATTGTTTATGAGTTTGGAGGTTTGGATTTAAAAGTAACAATTGGATTAATGGGGAGTTTCCCATCATTTGGGTCAATGGTGATTAAGAGGATTGAGATAGCGAAATAATCAGTTATTTGAGGGTATAGGAAAGGAAATGGGTTGATGCCAATTGAAGAATTGGAATTTAGTGCTAAAGGATTTACAGGTACTAAAATCTTCGCTTCTCTGTGATAATATCAGCTTTTTTTTATGCTGCATGTGCGGATTTTTTTCTTTTCCTTAGAATTTGGTTGGAGTATTTAGTCAACTAAGTAACAATTATGATGATATTTACCTAATTTTAAGATTAAATCTATGTGTATAAGTGATATTATATTTGGAATTGCTGGTTTTATTGATGCTGAGATCCTGGAATTTGACTCTTCCTACCCACCCTCTTTTTGGTTTTAATTTTTTTCGCTGTAAAGTGAAAGTGGCCTTTATTGGTTGTGATTTGCCTGACTTGTCTCTTTTGGGGTTTTGATCAGTGAAAAAAAATATTGTCTTTTCAAAGATAAGGGTAGACCAATAGAATCTGTCTTAGCTTGGTTATAATTCTGAGTGCGTTAAGTTGACATGTAGGAAAATAAGTTGGAACAAGTGTGTGTGCAGTGTTTGTTAATCAACTTTGTTATATTCCTTCTTATATGGAAATTGAATACTTGCGCATTCTAATTAGCTAGATCTCTATGATAAGTAAAAAAAAATTTATAAAAAGACTTGAAGCGAGGACAATCGCATGGAATCACATGAAATTACATTAAAAACATAAAACTTTCTTGAAGTTTGGTTTTGTGGACTAGCAGACTTTAAATAGCTTTGAATATTCCAGTTCTCTCGTATATTATTACTTAGTTTTATACTTTCCATGTCCAATATTCAACATTTATATCTGCTGCAAGTTTAATTCTTCTATGGTAACTTTGTGCTGTATGGTGTCTATCTGATATTCAGCATTTATCTTTGTGCAGGTTCCATTCATGGAACAAATTCTACATTTCTGAAACCTTTTATCTATCTTCAAATGGTTTACCAGGCTCTTTGCCCACTTTTTCTTGAGAAATGTATTGTTGTGAATTTAAAATAGCAATATGTTCTCTGGTGACTTGTCTGTTGTGCAGAATTGGGAAGCCACTCTAGAATTTCCTGATTTGGGTTCAAACAAGTGGTCAAGAAGTTTGCCAAACTTAATTTCTCAGCTCTTTGTATTAAAGCTAGCTTATTTTGAGGAATGATTGCCTAGATGGTAACTTGGCTCCTAAATTGAGGGCCAGTTTGGAATTGTTTTCAATTGACCCTAGTTTAAATCAACTAGTGGGCCTATTCTTGTGGTTTCTTTACTTCAATGACTTTGAGCAACTTAAATCTTTCTAGAAATCAATTTACAGGGCTGATTTATCTGCAAGGCTCTATGTTTGGGAGAATTATCCAAAAATTGAGTCTATTGATCTTTCCCACTAACTTCATCAAGTTGTTTTTTTGAATGATTACGTGTCTACTTCAAATTCAAGAACATCATCTGGGCAGACGAAATTTGCAAATGAAATTGTTGAGCATAATTTAGCTAGTGTTGTGGCAGTCAGCAGTGTCTTCAAAGCCTAATGTGCCAGAGAATCATCCAACATCAGAAAGAAAGTCCTTTCCAGGCCCTCCATTAACTTCCTTGATGTTCAGGCTTTTGAACAATCTGACATATGTTGACTGTGAAATGCTTGCAGGTGGGATTGGTCGAACACAATAAAGAATATCCTAAGTTAAAAGAATAGGCTCTTTAGAACATCTGATATCATTTCACCATGAGCATGCTACTGGGAAATTAGAGAGCAAAAGAGACACTTCTTCTAGCAGACCTATATGCAGGAAGAAAACTTGGCATTACCTCTGTATGGTAAGCATCTCATTTCCTGCCAACTTTTTGTCTTTATCTCATTATTTACTTTGTTGTTAAATTGCCCTGTGAATTTCAATAGGGTATTGATGAAAATGGGACCTTATGTAAAGTTATTGCTGCATTTTGGCTGTTTTACTGTAGTTAATGAAAATAATTCCAAAATATAAATTGTGACTTTGATTTAATTTAATAAGAGGACTATTTTGCTAATTTATACATTTTAAAAATATCTTGCTTTGCTTTTAATTAGATTTTCGGTATTCTGTTGATATTTGTTATGCAGAGACTAATATTCAGTTAAAGACTGAAAGTTGCTTGGTGTCTGTTGTATATTCACCGTAGAGGTATGCTCTGTGGAAATTTCAAGGCCACAAATATACTGCTGGAAGGTACTGATTATAATGTTAATCTTACTGATTATGGTATTCATTGCTTGACAAATACTCTGTTTGGGATTGAGTTTGAAACCATTTTTAAAATTGCATTTAGATTTTTTTTATTTGTTATTTTTAAAAAAATTACTGTTTTTGGTAAACAATGATTTGGAAAAAACTAAAAAATCTAAATATTGCAATAACTGTTTGTCAAAAACAGTCGAATTGCAATGCCAAACAAGCACAAAGTGGATTAAAATGACCCAGTAATATATATTTTTGAATAATGTGTTTGGTAGAGTTAAAATAAAATGTAATCACAGAAATTGGATGAGTATATACAAAATATAATTAAAATTTTTTTTATGATACATAATTTCATATTTCACAATTGATTTTACAGAAAGTGAATGCATACTCACTTGAATAAATGTAATTTGGAAGATCTTGATTATGATGTTGTCCTATGATTAAATACACACATTTGCATAAGAAACCTTCTCGTTATATACCCTAACCCAAATATTCTTGGTATTAGCTTCATCACTTATCCCATTGATATACCAATTCAAATCTACGAAAGTGAATGTTCATCAAGTATAAACCATCATTTGCAGCCAACCAAATACAATTCTTGAAATTGCATTTCCAAAGAATTTGTCTATTATTCCAAAAAACTTTGAAGAAGCCATGGCCATGAGCCCACTTCATTTCACACTTGAAAACTGTATTTCCAAAGATACTCATGCTGAAACTCCAATCCAAATGCCCAGTGACTGGCAGGGTATGATTCCCTAAATCATCATCCTTTGACATGCAATGGACCTTCAACATTTGATTGTCTCTCAAGCCATTGATTATGTGAACATGGAATTTGGGTCTTGCAATTACACAAGATTGGCTCATAACTAAACGTAATATGATGATTAGGGTTGCATAGCTCCTTAAACTAATCATTTTCTAATTTTGATTTACTAGCAATTAAGATTATAGAGATAGATCTATTTATGTTGTGAGAATTTAATGTTTGTATCATTAAAATTGTTTTTCTAAGATATGTTGTTTGCCATTTGCCAACATATAATCCTAAAAAAAAATTAAAATTGAATGCTAAAAGTGGAAAAAAAATCATAAATTTGTAATGCATGAAGATCCTTTAGGCTCACAACAATACCATGACTAACGAAAAATCAATGAATTCAAAATCAGTTTTTTGCACTAAAATAAAATAAAGCAATGGTTAATTATAGATGGACTAATAAATTATAACTTAATTATTCTTTTTATAAATAAGATATTATCCCATAGGAGTAATGAAGAACTCATTATATTGGTCCCGGAATTTCATTTAAAATATTAATTTATGTCATTATACTAATAAATTACAAGTAAATTGTCTCCCTCATCAATATATAGAGTTTAGTTAAAACTCTAACAACAATCTTATTTGAATTTATGATCAATTTCATGCAATTAATATTGTGTTAATGCATTTAGATCCAGTTTGACAATACTTTTAGAAAAGCTGATTTTGAATTTGACGAAAGCTATAAATATAATCTTTTCTTTTGAATTGATATTTAAGTGAGTTTTTAATATTTTTTTTATCTTATTAGATTTTTAATCTTTTCAAAATGACATATAAAATTTTTTCTTTATATTTTAATAAAAAGACGTTAAAAAAATCTGATGTGACAAGTGAATCTTATTACTTGTGATTTATATTGATATGAAAAAATAATTTTTTAAAAATTAAAAATAATTAGATATAATAAACTGATCAAAACAAATAAAATTTTTTATATTTATATAATTTTCTTATGTAATTTTAATAAATTAATAATAAATTATAATGAGTATATAATTTTTCTCTATAATTATATATAAAAAATAAATCAAAATAATTATATTACATGAAATATAATAATATTTTATATAAGAATTTTTTTTTATAAATTATATTTTAATATATAAAGATTAAGAAATCATTTTATATTAAATTAAATTTGAAATATTTTAATTAATTAATTAATTTTATTAATTTTGAATTTCATAAATATTAAATTTTCTTTAAATAATTTAAAAAATATTTATACAAAAATAAAAATTAATACTTAAGTGTAAAGATATTAATTTTTTATTTTTAATATTACTTTATAAAAATCTTAAATTATGAATGGAGAATTTTATATATGCAATTTTAAAAAATACTAAGAGTTTAACGGTAAAAAAAAAAAAAAAAAAAAGCCCAAAAGATTTGTACCTTATTAAATCAGTTTTTGGCCCATAAAAATCAATGGAGAAATAACTATTGTTTATTGGCTCATGAGATTTCTTTCTTATTAAATTAAGTGATGTAGTAAAACATTAACTTTCATTTAAAAATAAATCATTCAAAATGTCATATAGGATGTGACAATCAATTGTTATAACCTAGGCCATATTTGATTCATGAAATTGAATAAATATGAAATATAATAATAATTTTTACGAAATAGAATAAGTAGGAATATAATAGCTATTCCTAAACAATTATTATTCCATTCTTTGATTCATAAATTTGAATTAATTATTTCTAAATAAAATTACAATTAAATATCATATATATTAATATATATGTGGTGGTGATAATGAGTGGTGGTGAGTGGTGGTGGTGGTGGTGGATAAAAAAAGATGATATTAAATAAATTTAAAATGATCAAATAACAAAATATATTATTTTTAAGTTGTGGAATAATCATTCTTTAATTTACCATGGAATATGTATTCCATAAAATTAAAAAATAATAATTCTATGGAATAATTATTATTTGTTTAAATTTGAACAAAAATTTGGAATAGCAATTCCATATGAAATAATTATTCTATTCCTTGACTATTTCATGAATCAAACATAGTCCTAAGGGTCAAAGTAAAAATATCTAAATATATGATGAAATTAGTACCTATTTTGCTTTTGACCTTAACAAGTCTTGCTATGATGTCTAGCGATATTTAGAAATTTTACTTTTTTTTCCTTTTTTTTTTTTTTTTTTGAGATTTTTTTTTTATTCTTGATAGACGAATCAATTGTAAGATTTTGTTGATAAAATTTTTATAACTTCAATTTTGACATAATTTATCAGGTGGGTGTTCTTTTAATAATAATAATAAAAAAAAAACAATATTATCCAAAGTTTTTCATGATAAAAACAATGTAATAATTTTTGGGTTGAGCAAATTTGTACCTATCAGTGACGAGAACAATTTAAATTTGTATTATTATTATTATTATTATTATTATTATTATTATTATTATTATTTACATTTGAGAGATCATATGAAAACAATTAAAAAATTATAATTATTTAAATTTTATACAATTGAAAAAAAAAATTGTAGAAACCAACAGCTTTTTTATTGTATGATACTTTGCTAAGCTCAAAGGGAAAGACATTCGTAGGTAGAGACACTTTACTAAACCTTAAAAAGTGGATTGTGTTACAAGTATACGAATGGGCTAGTAATATCACCGTACCCAGTATTTGAATGGACACTTTAGCAGATATGTTCATGTGTCAAACATGGGTCTAAGAGATGTCAAATTTTATAAAGATGTGATTTGTTCAATTAGTAATTTTTTTTATAAGTTGAAATTCATAATTTGATTCACATACTGATAAACATTTAAAAGATCTTAAATTTGAATCCAGAATCAATTAAATGGCTTAAATTTAGTAAATTTTGAATCCAAAATCTTTTTTAAAAAATCTTAAATTTGTTCAATTAGTAATTTTCTTTATAAATTGAAATTCATAATCTGATAAATATTTAAAATCTTTTTTAAAAGATTTTAAATTTGAATTCAGAATCGAGTAAATGACTTAAATTTAGTAAATTTTGAATTCAAAATCTTTTTTAAATGATTTTAAATTTGTTCAATTAGTAATTTTTTTTATAAATTGAAATTTATAGTCCGATTCACACAAGCGTTGATAAACATTTAAAATCTTTTTTAAAAGATTTCAAATTTATATTCAGAGGAGGAAGATTTATGAAAAAAAGAATTATTCTTTTTTTTTTTGCCAAGAAAAAAAAAAAGAATTATTCTTATCATATAACTCATTCGGAGTTTTTATATAGGCTTTTTTATATATTTCAAAGGTTTTGGTCTAGACCTAATCAGGATTTACTTGGTAGCTTTGCCTTTACTTATTCCATAGATATATCAATTCAAATTTATTTACGCGAATGTTCTTCAAATACAAACCACTATCTTTAGCTAACCAAATACAAATTTTATGATTGTATATCTCAAGAATTGCTTCATTTAGCTAACCAAATACAAGTTTACTTCATCTCACACCAGAAAACTGTATTTCCAATAATATTAATCAGTCTGGATATAAAAATATTCTGATCAACTCTGGTGAGTTTAAAAATAATTTTGGAGGTGCTAAAATGAGCGTTCACACATACCAAACACTTGTATTTTCTTCTCAAACCTAAGTTCTTCATTTTCTTTTAAGATTCTCTTAGTCTAACCAAATTTCTTTCATTCTTCAAAGAAACCACAAAATCTCAAGTGTAACACTAGAATTCAAGTGAGTTCTTTTTTCTTTCCTTCCTTTAGAAGAGTTTGGAAAGAGCAAGAGCATATATGTGGGCTAATGGAGCCTCGTGCATAGCAAAAGGTGATTTGAGCTTTATTGAAAAGATTAAAACATAGTTAGATGAGTTATGAATTATATTAGTGTATAGTAAACTACCATGAATTGTTTTTGTTTAAATCTTTTCATTGGACTATTTATTCTCGATGACCTAAATTGCACTGTGATAATTATTTTATTGTTAATGAGAGGCCATTGGGCCAACTTATTACTATGATTTTTACCAAGCCATGACAGAGCCGTAGACCATGTATATGATAGAACGCCTTTGCTAATGGGGGAAATTTCATTAGATCGTGTGCACCGGTAACTCAACTGATAGAATCTGAATTATTAGTGTCCTACCTAGATAAGGTGATTTACCCTAGGCGTATGCTCGACCAAGCATATGTTCATTATTAAAGGGAGAAGTTAATGTCCTTATTTATTTATTTTTTATTGTATATCAATTTTATTATTGTTAATTGTTATTGTATTATTTTTGTCATTGCGTTTTGAACTCTTAGTGTCACTTACATTGGGAATATATGTTATTGTTTATTGACCCCCTATTGTATTGATATACAGATTTATTGTTCTTTCAAAAATCTTAGGTATTGATATGTTTCATAATTTAC
This sequence comes from Vernicia montana, assembly GCA_949750685.1. NCBI lineage: Eukaryota > Viridiplantae > Streptophyta > Magnoliopsida > Malpighiales > Euphorbiaceae > Vernicia > Vernicia montana. The sequence goes on along the minus strand of CATKHJ010436629.1, from coordinate 1,384 downwards.
TGAGTTGAAAACTCACCCCTTTTAATCTATATTTTTCAGGTGCTAGATTAGAAGAGGATAGGGGTAAAGGAGATAGAGCTTCTTGATTATTCTTCCTCCACAAGAAGTTATTATTGAAGTATATTTTTAAAAATTTTGTATTGGAAATATTATAATTACTATGCCATGTTCTTAGATGCTCCGTAGTATAAAAAAAACTTATATAGATACAAGATAGGATTAGATAAATGGAATTGTAATGAATAGATAATTTTGATTATCTTTTGAATGTATATACGAATGGTTTGATCCAGGATTTCTAATAATAATATTGAGTTCTACGGGTGTTTAATGATCTTACACCTACTCATGTGCTAAAACTATTGCATCACTGAAGTGGGTGTGTGACAAATTCCGATTACAAAGTGTACCGCACAACCCTAAATTTATTTTGTTTCAATAGAATTATTGTCCTAACCATGTGCGAGTACCATATGTTTGGCCCACAATAGAACACGAGATTTGATATCTTTCGTTGTAGGCTGTCTTTTTTATTTTTTTTTCCGCCAAAGTTGTAGGTTGTCTTGGTTTGTGCTCTAATTTCTGATTATTCTAACAATGTGCCTGATTAGCTGCTACGAAATTTAAGGTAGGGAGTACCATATGTTTGGCCCACAATAGAACACGAGATTCGTTTTCTTTCGTTGTTGGTTGTCTTGGTTTGTGCTTTAATTTCTGGCCGTGCTTTTATTTTTGTTTGTAACCGTGATAGATATGGTAAAATTATATGTTTATTAAAATTAAATTTTTTAAAAAATATATTTATTGAAGTAAATTGATTAAACTATGTATGTATATACTTATTTGAGTGTGAATTTAAAATGTCTATAAAATTATATTTATTATTATTTTGTTTGTATTATAGACTTTAATTAAGGTTGGAATTCCTAATGCCACATATTTAAAATTAACTTATATATTATTAAATTAAAACTCATTGATAAGAATATATTATTTTTAAGAGTATATCTCAAATAATTATTTGATACCTTGATTGAAATTCTCTACTATTAATATCCTTACTTGAACCAAAGTGCTAAAAGTATCTTTTAAAACCTTTGGTTTATCTTGCATTGATATGATTACATCTAATTGAAATCCTTACTCTTTAATAAGTAACATTGTTTCATATAAAACCTATAAGTTATTGCACCTTTATTATTAATACCTAAAGTAAAGCAGAAATTTCCATTTGATGTGGGATATACATCAATCATGTGCACATGGTAAAAAGGCCCGTCTGGTAGGGATAATGTATCCACCTTAACTAAGAAGGATGGTCCTAACTGTGAGACCTGATCAGTCTCGCGCTCCTGAAATCAGTGTGAGTGAGCAAGGCATTAGC